>QEPC01003390.1:866940-959646 GCA_003113815.1 Sphenodon punctatus
TTGGTGGTCATTTATGCATGTTGCAGGGCTGCATAGGGCACAAATACAGCCCTGCAACATGCATAAATAACCACCAAGGGTGGTTAAAGGGTGGTTAGCGTCATGTCTGTTTTCACCCTATGAGTCTATCACATCCATGATTCTATGGAAGTTCACATCCATATAAAGTACAGAAAAACATAGTGTCATATTTTGGCAGCATTAATCAAAAATGAGATAGAACACTACAATTTAGAATCTGACAAGATTGCAAAATATGTGATATTAATATTTCTAAAATGAAGAAGCAATCTTTGAATGATCATGGATGGAGGAACATAATCATGAAAGACAAAATAACAAAAAAACAGACAAACCAGAGTCCAAAAGCCTACAGTAGAGCCTTCAAGACACACTGTGCACTAAAAATAACACTAGATGGCAGTATTTCTGTTTTTAGGCACAGTCAATAACATTAGGATTTATCCACATTTATGTTGGCACTGGATGTGCATATTTTACATACATAACCCAAAGGTTACATCCTCTGCACAGAATTCTAACTTAACCACTTGATCAATAAAGTGCAGCTTTTGTCTTTTTAAAAATAAAGATTGACGTATATCATTGTGGTAACACTGTATAGTCAACACACTGAAGGTGCTGATTTATAGGATTAAATCAAAACAGTCCTTAATTTGGTACTTCAGCTACCCGGTACACAATTAAATGGATAAGACAAACAGAGCTCTAAGAAGACTTTACATATATTAGTGATACTTCAGCTGCAGCTTGCCAAGGAAGAGGGGGTGCGAAGACTGATCATGTATTGAGGTACTGTCCCCACAGCATTTCTACCTACTGTTAGCACAGGAAGGAATGGAGCAAGCTAGTTAAACTGAAGATATGAACTCTAATTCATTCCCCAGTGTTTTTCAGGGCTTTCTAAATGCTTTTTAATTTTTTATTGTTTTAGTGCATACAAATCTTCTGACAATTTACTGCAAAATCAAGCACGGTCCAATCCAAGCTGCACACATGCACTGTGCACAAATTTAATTTATTTAAATGTCTACCTTTCCTTTCCCCTAAGGATGAGGGCGGCTTACAACACTTAACCCACAAAAATCCCTTTTTAACCCATTCACCCATGGACACACCCTATCCCTGCCTGCCAAACAGGAAGGTTTTACACTGCCTCCAGAAGTTGTGCACACATCAAATGAAACCATGCGTGCCACCAAGTGAAATGCATGCACACCACATGCACATTACGCACACGTCTCATGTTGGGTGCACACTAGTGCTGCAACTCGGTCATTCGTTTTCCTCAGAATTTACCGACGACAGCTATTTGGCCTCTGTTTGCCGAGGATCGAATTTCTGATGACTTGCCCTGAAAATTCAGTACTCTGCCAAACCTTGGCCGAGTGCAGAGGGGGAAAGGGGGGAAGAGAGCAGCGGGGGGAAGGAATAGTGTAGCGGGGGCAAGGGAGGGAACAGGCCAGTGTGGGCCTGGGAATGGGACTTAGTGGGGGCACAGGAGTGGGGTACTTAAGGGGGGCCTAGCGGGGGGTCATGGGTAGCGTACTTACCATCTGAAGGGCGCCCTGCAACATGTGGCCACTTCCTGTGCTGGCAAGTTAAAAGAAAAAGGGAAAAAAAGAAAAGAACTGGGTATGCTCAGACCTTTCCAAGATGGTTCTGGCAGTGTCAGCACACCATTCAGGCCCTTCTGAGCATGCCCCGTTTTCTTCCCTTTTTATTTCAACTTACCAGGCCAGGAAGAAGCCACATGTCGCAGTACCCCTTCTGGAGTGTAAGTACATTATCCCAGGCCCCACACTAAGCCCCCAGTCCCTGCTGGCCTAGTTCCTCCCTCCCAGGGCCCCTCAGGCGTGCCTCCGAATTCCGAGTATTCTCCAAGGAACTGAGGACTGGCCTAAATATTCAGAACTGGTCCTTGGACCCGCAGAAATACTTGTGATTTTTTTTTTTAATACTCGGAACAGCGATAGTGAACATACACACACTGGATCAGCCCCATAATCAATAGAATATTTGCTAAAAGTTCCTTTCATCATTGGCAGAACCAAGTATCAGTAAAACTAATATCCTGGATGTATTGCCAACTCAAGCTTAATATGGCCAAGACAGAACTCATCTTTCCCCTCCTACTTCCCTCTTAATTTCCATTGAACGAGTCACCATCCAGCCAGTCAGTCAGTCGCTCAGGCCCCTAGTCTGGGATTCATCTTCGACTCCTCCCTCTCCTTTAAGCCTCAGATCCAGGTTGTTGCTAAATCCTGTCACTTTGCTCTGTGCAATATTGCTAAAATCCAGCCTTGCCTTAGTGTTGCCGCTGCAAAAACCCTAGTCCGTGTTCTAGTTATGTCTCACCTTGACTACTGCAGCTTCCTCCTTACGGTCTCCCTTGCTCTGATCTGGTCCGCATTCAATGCTCTGCAGCCAAAATCATGTACCTTGCCCTTCGCTTTGACCATGTACAGTCGCTCCTCTCTGCCCTGCACTGGCTCCCTCTACGAGAGCACATTCAGCACAAGCTCCTGGTCTTCACCTTCAAGACTCTTCATGGCCTTGCTCCTCCATCTCTCTCCACTCTTTTATCCCGCCACGGTCCTGCCCAGGAGCTTTGCTCCTCCTCTGCCCCCACCCTCGCCTGCTCGCGTAACCCTTGCTCCTCTAAACATCTTCGCCCAATCTTCCTTGCTGCCCCTCATGCCTGGAACTCCCTCCCTGGATACATTCGCTCCGCTCCCACCCTCCCAATTTTCAAATCCCTCCTGAAAAGCCATCTCTTCCTTCAGGCCTTCCCTAGCTTATCCTGAGTGATACTGCATCCTTTCCCCCTCACTAATTCCCTGTAACTAAGTGAAGCACGTGAGCCTGCAAATTTTCAACCTCATGAATGTCCTCTTGTCTTTCCTGATGTTTATCCTCTCCCTCGTATTTTTATTGTACTTTATTTTTATTAGATTTGAATGTATACTTCAAAAGTAGTAAGGAAGTGCAAAAGACCCTTCTTCTCTTCCCCTGGATACTCAAGAAACTGAGCTGTTCAACTATTCAGCTTGGTTACATGATTTCTGTACTGAAATGTATAAAGCTGGTTATATAGCTCAAAGCTGGTAGGTAGAGTGAGTTCTACCATTTAAGATGCTTTAATGCTGATTCCCCTTAAGGTTTTCTCCTTCCTCATTACCCATCCCCCTTTTAAATTGTTTTTAAATAGATTTCTAATTTAAATGGATTTTATATTGTTTTATATTTGTTTTATGTTGTGAAGTACTCTGAGCACCATTTGGCAGAGGGATGATACAGAAATAAAATGTATTATTATTATTAAGGCTTCATAGCTTAAGATGCATAAACTTAAGAATGGCTATTTTGTTCAGATTGTCTCAAAAATACACTTCTGTACTACAGCTAAGCACAAAAAAGATAAGCCCTATAGGAATGTTTGGAAAATTCTATAAGCATCCAAATAAAGAGTAGGTAATAGTGGGAGCCAGACCTTAACTTTATGGTACGAATAATCTAATTTTTGTTACCTTCTTCTCTAGAACGGTTTTCATGAAAAGTTACAATTCTGAAATCCAAGTTTCATAATTAAAACTGGATAGTCCAGCAAAAAAAGTTGCACAAAAATATTGAATAAAGGATTCAAATTTTATTTCCCTAAAATTAATTGCCTTTTAGATGCGCTAATCACCACAATATAGAAACAGCAGAACATAACCAAAATCAAATAAGGTCAGTTAATTAGTAGATAAAGCATATCCCAAAACACTCTTTTTGTAATTGTATATAGCATTTTATGAAGTGTGAAAGGCTTGACACTGCATGAACTCTTATTGGGGAGAAAAGTAGAGAAAAAGGGTTAATTCTGCAGTCATGCAATGAGGTTAGGTTTCCAACAAATATTGAACCAACTTACTCTCTACAGAGAGTTCCAACACAGGGGACAGCATGCAAAAAGAAAATAGGGGAAAAAAGATAAAAAACAAACAAATTAGTCACCATCAATGCAAAGTTCCTGTATGGAAGAAAAAACAATAAATGGTATTTCAAACTTATAATAAAAACTGGAATAGCTTTGCTATCAGAGTTCCAAGAACAGAGTGGAAAAATGCACTCCCTAACTTAAACCAATTATGCTAAAGAGCCAACAGCTCTCCTTTTTGAGCTATTATTTACGTTTAGTTAAAGGTTCTCAGGTATATGCTAAAATACATTAAAATAGCAATACTTCTATAAACTTTACTTAGAATAATTCATGTAGAAGTTTGAAAATAAACTAGGAAAAATTTTTATTTAAATTTTCCCACCTTTAAACACTGACAAAACTGATTTCATTAACTCTAATCCTTAAAGTTAAAACCCATTCCTGAGTAATAAGTGGATTGGCAACATCCAGTAGCAAAGGGTTCTGTGATGGATTGTAACATCAGCTATAAAACATTAAGAATGTTCACTATTGTTTGACAACTCCTCATCAGATAATATAATGACGGATTGCAGTAACAAGGTAGACTATCAATTGTCTCACGTAGGCCTACAAGGAAATCTATTACTAATCAGAGGAATGCAACATGTGTATGGCACTTCAATATGAATTTTAAAGAAATATTCAGTTGAAAATGTTGTACTGCTTGCAATGGAACTAATCTTGTTTTTGTCAACACTTGTTAATCACGCCACTTCAGGTGATTAACGTTTTAAGCTTTAAAAGTTTTCATTCTTAACATTTATACAGAAAAAGTTTAATATGAGGAAAGTCTTCAAACAGTACTTTTCATATACAAACTAATGTTGGTAAACTAGCAGCAATTTAAGATCATGCACAATGGTTCAGCCTAATTCTTATTCATTTGTTTTCAGACCCTAAAAGTGACACAAAATAAGCAATATGGCAATATTTCATTAAAACTGCTCTTTAGAACACTGTCAGACTTTTTTCATTGTTAAAAACAAATGCTGAATGGTTGGGTTAACAGTATTACAGACATTCACCTAAAGAAATTTGCATCTCACACTTTTAAACCATTTGGCTGCTCATCTGTGGATTACGTAGCACTTGGTGTTCAAGCTTCTACAGTACTAAATGATTGATTGTTGATTGATTGTTTATTTACGGCCATAGGCCAAATACACCTATAAATACTATATTACCCAGAAGAGAGGGACACCCCTCGCTACTGCCTGCTCACCCAATTTCTCTTTGTATTTTCAGAAGTGACGCTACCATGCTTAGCCACACCTTACCACACTTAACCCCACCCCAGGGTCACAACCACCATCACTTCTGTTTGGTGGCTGCCAGATGTTCACCATGGTTTGCCCTGAATCGTGGTAGCAGTTACCACCAGTTGTGGTCTCAGAAAATCGTGGGGAACAGCCGGTGTTAAGCACGACGACAGTTTGGGGCAAAGCATGGTATGGTGCACTGTCATGTCTGTTCTGGGTACCGGCTTACTCGGAGACCGGGTGGCGGCCATTACCCCAAATTGAGTTAAGCATGGTAGCATCACTTCTGAAAATACCCCCTGATGACTATTTAATTCCTCCCTTACAAGGAAGGAAGGCTATTATTTCCTACTGCCTTGAAGCCCTTGACCCTTCACCTTCAGGTCTTTGTTCGAATTTTCAACCCAGAGCTTCCAATGTTTTTGATCTTGCTACAGATGACTACTTTGCCTCATCCAAGGAAGAGCTAACAGCAGATTAACAAATTAGCTTGGCAGCCACTTTTTAAAAAACAATTTAAACGTTTTCGATCAAGTTAATTTAATGCACAGTTTTGAATACTGGTCAAGTCCACAATTTTGACAGACACTTTTTGAGTATTCTTCGCAATTGCAATTGTGTCATCAGCAGTAAAGATGTTCGATATTAGAGATCAATTTATTTCTGTTCAGCTTTGAAACTTTTTAGTTGTGTCTTTAAGGCACGTGTTAAGTATGCCTTGAGCGGTTAAATCAACATAATTCAACATGAACATATAAGTACAAAAAGACACTTAAAAAATATATTCTATTAACTTCATGCCAGCATCTGTACTGATCTGTCTGCCCAGATGTCAGAATCACTGCACTTTGGTTTGCCAGTGGACCATTAAATAGGACACAGTGGATGCAATACAGGGTGGAGGGCCTAGAAGAATGTAAATAGCTAAGAAAAAATTAAAATTAAACCAACTTGGAGATTTAGTAAAATAAAAACCACCTAAAATGTTCCTCCACTTGAACCCATCCTAGCTAAAACATCAGATTCATTCAAACACTCTGATTAACAAAGTACTAGTCCAGACAATTTGTAAAAAGTAAACTAGCAGGAATAAGTCAGAGAAAGTTTTTTAAAAAACCCACAAGAACACCACACTACTGCTAGCAATAGAAGGTACCAAATATTTTACTCAATATACAAGACAATGCAAGCATTAGCCAACCTCTCATCTCTGTACCCATTGAGCCCATAATGGAGCAATCCCATCAATGAGCACAATGGGGTTAAAATACAACTGTAGAAAACAGGGGCATAACCAGGTTGGAATGAGCTCTGTTGCAGAAGATGGAAGGTGCCCCCTTGACACTCTTGCCAGTGGCAGCAGCTGCATGAAGGAGCATGTGCCCTGCAGGCTCATGGGCTCTAGTGGAGCTGCAACACATGCCCACCACCTGTGGAGCTGCAAGGACAGCCATGTCCTTGGTAGAAGGCAGCTTGATCTGGGTTGGGGTTCATTCACACAACACTATTATTAGAGTGAGAAGTGGCACAAACCCTCACTCTGAGTTGTGTGTGAAATCCTTACCACTTCCTGCGCTCATTGATGATCCAGCATACTTTGTCATCCTTGCTTGAAAAGATCTGAGTATCAAGTAACAATGATATTATGTAAACTGATTATCCTAGAGAAAGCTTCAATCCCAGATATAACACTTGCTACCTCCAAGTGATCACAAAAGTGTGGCTAGATGGCCATGGAGCAGGGGCTTCCTCTTCCACTCAATGCTATTGTTTTAGAAGTAGCATGGACATTCCTCCTTGCCTACTGCGTTGTGGGAAACACCACGAGGCAGTAGAAGGGGGAAGAGCCAGTGAAATGCAGAGTAATCAGTACGTGTGAATGAACTCCTTCAGGACAAGGCAAACAGTTTAAGAAACTAGTGTTGCGTTCACAAGGATGTTTATGAATGAACCCCAAGTTGCTTGTAGCCAAAGGTGTACGAGCTGAGATGAGAGCTCAGAAGCAAGCAGGTGAATGGGCAGGGCAGCTCAGGATCATGAGACTTTGTCCTATTTCACACATGATGTTTTTCAAGTAGCAAGGCATTGGGCTCGATCCCATGCCCTGTGGATTGCATGCGCGTTGTGCCCTGCAGAAACTGGTGGGATCACAGCCATCGAGCAGTACATGTGCAACATTAGCAAGGTTTTATAAGGTTTTGATTGCATAGTTATCTGTTAATAGTTAGAATTTTGAGCTTGTGGGGATGGATGGACCAGACATTACCCACATCAGAGCAAGCAGTGCTCCAATCATAAAGCATGTTAACACAATACATTAGAGAATATCAAATGAAGTAACAGTTCCTTATGAAGCTCCTTTCCTGTAAGACATGATGGAGCAGCTCACCACACAGGAAGAGACATTGTGGAGCAACAAACAGGATCAAACGTGGTGAAATGCTGCAAAAGGAATAGATGGATGGGAAAATCTTGTCCAGAGATGAGAATCACTTTGGGTGGATCTTCCACTTTCACATCATTGGCTTGCATGCTGATATTGATGGCATGGTGACACAAGCATTCACTCTCAACTTTTAAAGGAAGCTCAATTCCTACAAATACAAGTTTGTGGAAAAACTGTACAACATGGGCCTGTGACACATATCTGTCACTTTCATGCAGGAATGTCTAGCTTTAAAATGCTTTGCTGTTATAACACATCATGGAGTTGGGGATGCAGAGGTGGCAATGGCTGGTTTGGAGAAAATGGCCTCTCAGTTGCTTGGAGTGAATTATGCAACCCACACATTACCAAAAACTCCCACTCGCAGAAACCAAGCAGGAAGGATTCCTCTTCTCATCTAAAAACCATGATGCACAGAACTGGCAGGTTCACTGATGCATATTCAGGGTGGTATGGAAAGGCCCACATTGTCAAAGTGCTTCATAGGTCCTCACTCTTTGAAGATGAAGAATGGACTTTTGATCTTTAAGCCAGCACAGAAATTTAAGGAGCCACCACAAAAAGTTGTGTTAATTAAGTTCTATGTGTATATATTTTGACACCTGGAATGGGCCAAGATGACCATTTCAAGGGGACATTTTACCCTCAGCAAGTACCAGATGTCAGTGAAGCATGTTTATGGGAGACTGAAATCAAGATGATGATGTCTGCTCAACCAGCATGATGTGGTCAAACAATGTTTCCACAGTGATTGTTTCATGCTGTGCACTGCACATTTGAGAGACTAGTGGAGGATTCTTTCGTTATGCTTTGGCGGAGCAACCAAGTGATGGTGACCTCTGCCAGCAATGCCCCCCATATCTGCTTCCACCAACATGAGGGTGGTCTGAGACTTCTTGATGCCTTCTGTTCATATTTTGAGAGGTTTAAGTATCAAAAAATCCAGCAAGAAGCCAATCAAAGGGGGAAAGGGAAACCTTATGTTGTGTTCTCCCTTTTCCACCATGCTTCACAGAAAAAAACCCAAGATGTAGATTACATTCTCCCATGAGATTGTTCAGTAATAAGATTACCTTTGAATCCCTGGGGCCAAAAAATTAATGTTTCAAAACATCATCACTCAAGGTATTTTTGTCCAGGATACTCATATGTCCTCAGTTCACTGAATAATTTTTTCCTTTACTGTTCTCAGTGTTCAACATTTTAACCAATTTCCCCTTTCACTGTCCTATATTGAGAAGATACACATTCCACTTTTCTAATTACGTTTTATTAGTAACAGAACAAGAGTGCATAAAACTGTCATACAAAGGTTTTAAAAAGAGCCTTCTAAATCCAAGTAAAACAAACAACCCATCACTACACAACCTCAAGTGCCTCCACAGACCTGCACATAGGAGAGTACACATGCCTTATCTGTACTGCAAAACCACTGCTATGCATTTTTGCTGTCCTTGCCGGAGCTGCCCCTTTCCACACCTCCCCTCCCAGAGATACAATAGCCCCACAGGCTACTGGGCTACAGATAACGGAGACCTGGGTCCTTTTCACACAGACACTAACACTGATAAAATGGGTGTTATGTTTTATTATACATGTTGCAGAGCACCCACAGAGCACACCTGCAGCCCTGCAACATGTATAATAAAATGTAAAACAACAATTTTCTCAGTGTTATGAGTGTCTGTGTGAAAAGGGCCCTGTCTACCATTATCCTACTGTAGCTGTAAGAAAGTGAAAGGGGCATGTGGAAGAGGTCCTTGGCTGGAAGACAAGGTGGACAGTATATGCCATTAATCTCCTGTGAGCTTCTGGGAAAGAGCATCTTTCTTTGGGCTAACCAGATTAAGGTGTGGTTAAGGGAAACAAGGTCTGGAATTCAGAGAGGGAGGAAGAGTGGGGAGTAGTTAATGTGAGTAAAAGAAGTAGTTCTACTCTAAGTAGTTAATGGGAGTAACAGAAGAAGCTGAAAATCCCACATTGAGAGAGAATTATGGGCATCCCCACCCTGCTTAACATTAAATTGTCAATACGGAACTTGCTATGGGATGTGGAAGTAGATAAAAACAATGCTTAACAAGAATGCACTCTCTGCTGGTCCCTGTATCCAAGGTCTTGCCAGCAGTTTCTTCCAGAGAGGAGGCAAGTAAGTGAGATAGCAGAAGTGACAGCAGAACTCTCTGACCAGGGGTAACAGAGAGCCTTCAAATTCCAGCTGTGTTTTCAACTAGATCATGGAACTGGTTAGGTTTGTGGGCAGAATCCAGGAGGTCTGGGACCTCCAAATTAAAAGGAATCTGACTTACTGCTTGGAACAATAGTCTCCAGATAAAGAGTCTATGTGTGCTACAGATTGCCACTCTTCCTCGTTTTGTCCCTCAATTCTGTTGCACTTTCCTTTCCTTTTGTGGCTCTTGCTTATTCAATCACCTCCCACCTTGGGCCCACATCTTCAGGAACTGGTCCAGTAGATCATATGTTGAAGGGCATGCTCTTGAGATGATGACTGGAGCAGTTACTGTCAGGCCTGTTGAGAGCAATTTAGGGCCCAGATACATTCTGGTAGCCAGGACCCCTGAACCTCTCATTACCATCACCTTGTGACTGGCCAAGCCAGTATCTAGAGATACTAGTACTTCATTCACACTGATGAAAGCCTGTAGTTTCGCGGATCCCATAAGCTTGGCAGCGGAGTACAATCGTACTCTCATTTCCTCCTCACTCCCACTGTCTCTCTCATCAGGCTAGGTTACTGCTGTCCTCAATTTCCCTGAAGCAGGTCTTTGGCTTGTAAAGGAATCAATGTTTTTCCATCTCCATAGAAATCAATATGAGCTTCAACCCATTCCCATAGTTTTCACATGACATTTTCTGCACTTCATTAGCTCATAACTTTCAACGATGCCTTGGCCTCTGATCTGGTCCAGAGAGAAGCTCGCAGGCATTCCTGTGCATGCCTTTCCATGATTTTCCAACAGCTAGGACTGTGGCTGATAAGCACTGACAAATAAAATAAATTTTAAAGCATAGCATGTCCCTTTTAAATCCAGGAATAGCTTCTGGTCACATGTCACAAAGACTGGAAAGTAGAATGGGAGGGGTCAGCAGAAGCTTTTCCCACATCTTGCTGACCACTGAATTGAACAGAGGAGGAGGGGAAGGTGACCTGATGTGTTCAGTTGTTCACATTACCTTGGACACATGTGAGCAAAACATCTGGTTTTTCAAAAAGCTGGTATCTAGTCTACCACCATGTTCATGGGAATAGAAAACATGGATTTCGGCTAATAGTTACTAACAAAATATAATGTGCGAAAGGGGCCTGAGAAGGGAACTCAAAAAGGGAGCTGAGCCCTCATTAGTGGAGATGTGTGTCAACATCTAGAGTCTCACATGTCTGTGCCTGTCTGGGAATCGGAGAAACTAAGGCAAAAGGCCGACAGGTACAGTAGACGGACAATGCAATCCATCTACAACTGTTATACTTCCATCTCGTCTTCTACCCATAAAAAGTGAAGGTAACAAAACCCAAATATTGACCCAGCAAAACAGTTGCTACTATATACTCGCTTTCAACTTGCAATACTTTCCCATCAAATAAACTATCAACTCAGCATGTTCTTAACTGTAGGAACAACTTTACCGTTGCAATCATTACCATCAGATTACAAGGATATTTAAGAATATTCTGCACATTTTTTGAAAATATAGAATATCAATTTAGAAATCTTGCATTTGCTTCCTCAATTATGTATCAATAATATACAGGATTTTTATTTTTTTTTAAAAGAACTTAAATATTAAGTAAACACAACCATACTGTATAGCTGTTGCAATGGTTTGTAACAGCATCATTTAAAATCAAGTATTTATAAATCTCTCTCATTAGATTTTTTTTTTAATACTGACTACATTTGCAAAATTACATCTGTAGTAATACTGATCTATGAAATCTAAGGTTTTGATAAGTAAACAGGAAGGAACACACAAAGTCAACATACCTTGCTGTGAGGGTCAGCAAACATTCTCGTGAAGATTTCACACAATCTTTTCAATTCAACACGACTATCAAAATGACAAAATGCCTAGTTAGTTAACTTTGAAACCATGTGAGAAGCAACTTTAAAGGGACACTGAGAAGTTAGGACCAAAACTTTAGGTTAATAGATTTTAAGATATGGTTTTGCAGTCATTTTTTATTAATAAAAATGGAAACATATTTGATCAAATTTCAATTTAAATATTCTCATACAACTAACTTCATAGCACAATATTGACACCCGAGTACCAGAGTAAGTTTTCCTAATCCAAGTGGACAAAATGTTATGTGAACAACCTATGAGATTCCTTCTCAGTTTTCCATTGACGTAGTCACCATTCAGTCTGGCCCTCAGGCACGTAGCCTGGAAGGGGTTCATTGTTGACTCCTCCCTTTCCTTGAAACCACAAATTGAATCTGTTGCTAAATCCAGTCATCTCTCCCTGCACAACATCACAAAGATCTTTCCTTTTCTCACTGTCTCCAATGCTAAAGCCTTACTCCATGCTCTAGTTCTCCCTTCCCTTGACTATTGCAACCTCCTTCTCACCGGCCTTCCCTGCTCTTACCTTGCCCCCCTCTTGTCAATTCAAAACTCTGCTGTCAAGATCGCCTCACTCCCCGGGATCTGGAATGGCTGTTGCAGTTGGCCGGGGGCACCCTTTTAGAGGCCTCCTGTGTTCGGTGGCGGGCCACATTGGAGGGGGCATTCTTGGTCGCTTTGCCTCGGTTGTGGAACTTCCTCCCGGCGGAGGTTCGTTTGGCCCGGGACCTTCCCTCCTTCAGGTGTCAATGTAAAAAACCTGGTTGTTCCGCCAGGCGTTTTGGTGAGAGAGACGGGTAGAGGGAGGGGTGGGATAGGGCTGGGGGAGTGGGATTGATGTTTTTATTATTGTTATTATGTTAAAGCTATGCGCACATGCTATTTTATACTGTATGCCACCCCAAGCTGCCTTTGGCAGGAGGGGGTTTATTTTAAAAATGTAAAAGTAAATTTTTAAAATAAACAGATAAATAAATTAAGATCATCCACCTTGCCCATCGCTTTGATCATGCGCAGCCCCTCCTCTCACCACTGCTTCCTTCTACCTTAACACATTCAGCACACGCTTCTGGTCTCTACCTACAAGACTCTTCATGGCCTAACTGCCCTGCCCCATCCCTCCATATTTATCTCCCACTATGCTCCCGTCTGAAAGCTCGGTCCCTGCTCTTCCACCATCCTCACCTGCTCACGACTCCCGTTCCTCAAAGTGTATTTGCCTGCTCTCCCTTGCTGCCCCCATGCTTGGAACTCTCTCCCTCCCTCCCAACCTTCAAATCCCTCCTGAAAACCTAGCTCTTCCATTAGGCCTTCCCTAAGCCAAGCATGTGTACCCGCAAGCTCATCCTTCATGAATGTCTCCTTGCCTCCCCTCCCTCGTCTCTTAGATTGTAAGCCCCCTGAGGCAGGGATCCTATCTACTTTCAAAAATTGTAAACCACCAGATACATAGCTGGCGCTATATAAATACATAACAATTTAAACATTCTCTCAGTTTTAACAACTTAAGGTGTAATGGACAGTAGATATAATTAAATTCATAGTAGATATAATTAAATTCATTTTGAAAAGCATGACTTCTAACTCTGTCCATTTAACTTCACTCAATATATTAAAACAAAATCACAATATTTTTCACAGTGTAAATTTCAAGTTATGCTAATTCAAATATAAAAGAGGATATATTTTCTGGCCCCAACCCTAAATACTAGGAATGTCCATTACCGATTCAGATTAATCCATAACAACCCCTAATGGGCTGTTACGGATTAATCCAAAGCAATCCGAACTCCATCCTGCAAGTTATGGATCCCCACCCCCAGGGGCTCTGGCATGTATTTACCGGCCTTGGAGGACTTGACTGAAGCTCTGCCAGCCCCCTAGCTGCTGAAAGGGGGTCTCCCGGAAGGCTCTCTTGCAGCAGTGCACTGCTGAGCTCCCTGCTCCACAGCACGCATGTGTAGAACGGCTGCCAGGACCGTTTTGTGCATACACAAAATGGCTGCTGCCCTTAACCAAAACAGTGGCAGACAAAATGACGTTCCCACCATTTTAGTTAAGGCGGTGGCCATTACGCGCATGCACGAAATGGCCCGACAGACCATTAACAAAACAGCCACCACCCTTAACCAAAATGGCGGCAATGTCATTTTGGCCACCACCATTTTTGTTAAGGGAGGTTGCCATTTTGCACATGTGCAAAACAGTCCCGGTGGCTATTTTGTACATGCGTGCTGCGGAGCCGGGAACTTGGCAGCGTGCTATGGTAAGGGAACCTGCCGGGAGGCCCCCCAGAAGCAGCGGGCCAGCGGAGCTTCAATCAAGTCCTCCAAGGCTGATAAGTACATGCCAGAGCTCCGGGGGTTGGGGGGAAATAAGGCCCTGGTGGGTGGGTGGAGGTCCTGGACCAGTTTTCCAGTGGCTTCATTGGGAAAATTTGCCATTGACTTCAATGGGATGTGAATCTGAACCATAATGGATCTGAATCTGTAATTTGATTCTAAAGTTCATCCCTACTAAATACACTTACTCATGAGTAATCTCCATTAAATCATGGATTTAGGAATGTGACCTTGTTTTTAGTCTAATGATATCGGTAGACTTTGTGAAATACAGGATTGAAGAAAATGTCCCTCTTCATATACATAAGTTAGCCAGAGCTACAGAGCTCAAAGGTTTGGGTTTTTTTATAACTATCTCTAGGGCTTGCCAAATTCTCCAATGCTAATACTTAGGTATTTTCTATTATATTTTAAGTGCCCACAGTAACTCCAATGCTGTGCAACAGCCACAGTACTTCTGAAGCTTTAGATTTGTTTAGTTATCTTGGCCCTGAACCAATCTCATCCATGATGTTGTGAAGGGTTGGTATGGCGAACTCTTATCTGGATACTGCTGGATACTCCCTTCCTCAGGGATTTCACTCTGTTCTTGGGGATGTATTCTAGGAATAGAAGAAAAAAATTCCACGCAAGGCTGGAAGGGTGGGTGTTGTGAGAATGTTCGGAGCCATCTCAAAGAACCTTGTTTACAAGGCAGCAACCTTCTGCTCTTTGAGTGGCTCCTCACAGGCCATTTTTAAATGGCTCCGCCAGGTGGGGGAGTTTGCTGCCGTGCCGGTGATTGGGCAGGGTGTGCACACGGCTGCACACACATCCCCACTCACCACCCACGGAGTAACCACCATTTCCCCAGGTTGCTTCATGCGTGGGGACAAGTGGAGTGTGAGTGGGGATGCGTGTTAGGCAGGCGCGCACACACTCCCACTCACCATGGACGCATGCACCGCGTCGTTCACACGCGTCTCCCCCACGCATGAACATGCAAAAATCTGCGTGTTCATGGGTGGGAGAGGCCCATGTAAAAAGAGCTACAATCTCACAACTGTCTTACTTATACTGGTATTGGTATTGATTTATAAGGTCTTTCACGGTCTGGGCCCCTCATACCTTGCCCTTCGCTCCCCAGAGCGGCTCCTTCAGTCTGCCGGGGGTGCCTTCTTGGAGGTCACCCGTGTCAAGCGGGGGGCCACAATGGAGAGGGCATTCTTGGTGGCTGCGCCGCGCTTTTGGAATTCCCTCGCGGAGGAAGCTCACCTGGCCCCAAGCCTTCTAACATTTAGGTGAATGTGCAAGACCTGACTGTTCGCCCAGGCCTTTGGGGAGGAAGGGTTAGGGTTTTTTATCTCCCTCCACCCTTATTTATGGTATTATTTGTTTTACTGTTCCCTAGCCGTGTTTTAATTGTTTTAATTGTTCTGGTTTTATGAGTATTTATGAGTATTTTATAATAATAATAATATTATATTATATTGAGTATTTTATAATATTTTATAATATTTTTATGATTGTATTTTATATTTTGAGATTTTGAGATTGTTAGCCGCCCCGAGCTGGTTTCAGGAGGGGCGGGATACAAATTGTTAAAATAAATAAATAAATAAACTATTTTAGGTAGGAATTTAGGATGTAACTCAATATCTATTCTATCTTGGAAAATCTGCAAATATGGTTCTGAGATTATTATGGCTGCTATATAGCTCTTCTTAATGAAGTTATTGCTAACTGGAATACTGTCTTTAAACCCATGCCCCATAACCAGTTCATTTGCACACTCACGCATAATCACTTCACCCTGCCCCGGGGGCACAAATGAAATGGTTGTGGATGGGGGCAGTGTAAATTGATTATATGGGGGCGGAGATGCAAATGAACTGGTTATGGGGTGAGGGCAGTGTGATTATGGGGGCACAACTGAACTGGTTATATATATGGTCACACCATATGCGTGCACAAGGCACAGGCGGCACCAGCAGCAAGAAGCAACAGGCCCTGGAGGCCAGGTTGGCTAAGCTCCCCCTCCCTCACCCCCAGTAAGGCAGTGGACACAGTCAGTCTCTCTGTGCCTGCCTCACTGCCCACATGGCTGCTCCTGCAGTGGAACAACTCCTGGAGTGGTGGTAGACACTCGGCTGGGAAGGTGGGGGGAGAAAGCATTGGAAAGCCATGCTTGTCTATGGCCGCTCGGAGTGGTGAGGAATGGGAATCCTTCCTGTCCGGAGGGAATAAATTTTATGTAAATTTACACAGTTGCATAATTAGGTGGGGCCTAATTATGCAACTTAGGCCCTGCACGAAGACTTCGCACATGGCCTCACAAACCCTGGGGCTGGCCCTGACTGCTGGCACTTAACACATATTTTCTTTCCTTTCCCTCCTTTCTTTCTCATGTGGGTGAGAGTACTGGGGGAATTAATTTAACAATAATAAAAGCTTTGCGAATGAACTTAAAACATCTTAACTGAACATCTTAGTTCAACTGTGCTATTAAACCATGTGGATACTGCTGCAGTGAACCAACTGACACTGCCGGTTCAAGTCTCACCTTAGTCATGAACTCACTGGGTGACCTTGGGCCAGTCACAGATCTCTCAGTCTAACCTATCTCACAGGGTTGTTGTGAGGATTAAGTGTCAGGTTAGTTAGCTCATTGTTAATGTTACACTTAAGTTAAAAAAAAATATATAATCCACCCTGAGTTAAGAATAGGGTGTGATTTTTAAAAAAAGCTACATTAAATAAATAAATAAAAATGTAATGGGTAAATGACAAAGTCAATCATCATCATATTATGTAATTAATAAAAAAGGAGGTTCCATTATTAAGTTAGAAGTTGTTTCCATGAGGTAAGATCCTTGAATCATATCACTATCACCATGGGAATAAAAGTTAAAAATAGGATCCATTCCCATAACCAAGACACTTCTATAGGAGTAATAAATCAGACCTTTTAAATATTTCAAATAGAAGAACCACATTATTAAACCACCAGGTACAGTTTCAGAAATTCCTTCAAGGATAAAAACTTCACTCCAATTTTTCTTTTTATTGCCTTGCATCACTGTATAATCTTAAGTGATGCAATTCATAAATCTTATAAAAACACAAAGTCAAAGAGCCGATTATTATTTTTCTTATTCTAAAAAGTATTCTCTTACCTTAAAGTCCGCTGGTTTTTCAGTAAATTCTGCAAGCCAAGAAGACCTTCTTTTCTTTCTGACCAGTTGGAGCTGGCACAACGATTGAGGACCTCTGCCACATCTTCAGTCTGTCGCATATAGGTTGGGATGCTGCCATTCCGAGAGCTATACGATCTTTCAGAACAGGCACTGGATGCATCACTGTTGGCATCATCATCAGAATACATTCCATATGACTCGTACCTCCTTCGTACAGGCTTTTTCTATCACACAAACAATCTCATATGAGCAGAAAGCATGAAGCAATGCCAGTCCCTGTGTACATATTTCCAGCATATTATGGTTCTCTCTCCTAAAATTCCCCAAATTTGTGTATTAATTCTGTAACCAAACCATGTCCATTCATATTCATTTTAAACTTTTATCTGGGAATGTACTTCTAAATGCTTCTTGATGAAAAACTGAATCAATGTATTGCTTTGTAGATTCCCAAAATGCATCTTCATTTTTCATCCTGGCAGCACCTGCACTAATGATGTACTCCAGTTCTACTGCTCAGCATAGAAACATGCATTAATAAGTAACTCACTACAGCTAGACTAAGTATGATCCCAAACATTAGAAAGAAACAGAAGCACCAGAGATAGGAGAAAACGGACACTGAAAAATCATACTTAATTTCATTCTCTTTACACAGTTTAGACTCACAATTTCATGTTTAAAATGGCAATTATTGTACTTGGATATTATGTAGCTCTTAAAATAAACATTTATTGTATAATAGGGTACATATTACAGTAGAATGTTAAAAGGGGAAAACAGCATTTTTATACCTTTGTCCGTATGTCTCCTAAGAGCTGAGGGCAGTAAATTATAGAGGAAAAATAGAGAAATTGAGAACAGCGTTGATCATTGCTGAATAATAGTACTTGCAAAACATATGTCACTCTCATACTGCCTGTCACAGGAAACACATTATTTTTGTCTCCAAGTAGCTTTAATGTATATAACACTACCATGGAGTGGAAGTAAAGAGACCATACGAACTAACAAGTGAAGGTTGCACCTTGGCAGTATGAACCATGGTTGGACACTTAACTGTTTTAAGCCACAACAAATATACAAGACTTTGACTTTCTGAACTGGAGCCAAAGATGCCAAAAGCTTTCCAGTACATTAGAGAGCTCCAAATTAAAATTTTAGTACCAAACATGCAAAGAAAAAACAGTGGGAGAGACATGAAGTTCTGGAAAAATGTCTAGGTGATACAACTCCACTGGAATTGTTTCATTATCTTTGAAAAAAGGAAGCTAGGATGGGTCCATGACACATGAGCCTTGCAAAACCTGGTTTTAAGAAGTTCACTAGTCCGCACTTGAAGCTCAATGAAATCTAAACTAAGTTAACTCTATGGTAATATCATGCTATGTGAATTTGCAGATTGTGGATATAATCGTTTGGAAAGAGCTTTAATTACCTTTGGCCAAGTCACATTCATATTATGTAATATGAGGGGGCCTTTGATATTACATCTAGCATGCATAACTTCACCTGGACCTAGGGATCAGGGGGTGGCAATACACTATATACCTAGTTTAACTGCAATATGTAAGGTCAGAATAATGGCCAACTAGAACGATCATTTCTTGAAAAGACTCTAGAGCCACAACAAATAGAGTGGCATAGAAAAAGCATTCACACATCTGATTCTATTATTTTATCACACACCTGGCTAAGAACGGGAAATTTCTTACCTGTGAATTTTCCTTCTCTCCTTCCTCAGAACAGTTAAGTCTATACCGATGGGATGTGTCCACTTGACTGACAACCTCCATTCATGGGAGGGGAACAGCCCACCAAACTCCCAGGACAAGACTGCCAAAGCTATATGAAACTAATACTAAGCACTTCTATAAAAAGAACATCATTTAAGAACTGAAACTTTGAAAATCATCAAATACCCTGAGGGTGAGAAATTCAGATTCAGAGGAGCACAGAAAGGACAGCAAGGTAGCAAGGAAGAACACATGTCCCAAACTCCTTATCTCCCCCCCTTAGATGACACGTGGAATCCTCCAATAGGAGGGAAGTAGACTATCTGTTCTGCAGAGGAAGAGAAGGAAAATTCACAGGTAAGCAATTCCCATTCTTCCCCATCTACAGGACAGATGCTCTATACTGATGGGACATCCCCAAGCAGTGTCTCTCCAGGGAGGATGGGTTTCCACCAGTAATCTAAGAAAACGCACATTCAGGCGACCACCATGCCTAACTAATAAGTATTCTCTGTAGGACCCTGCAGCCAAATGCCACTTCAGCTGAGGCCAACAAGGTGATCCTGTAGTGGCGAGCGAAGTTATGGACAGAAGTCCAGGTTGTCGCCCTACAGATCTCCTCTAGGGATGCCCTACTTTGCAGGACTGAGACCTTGGCTGCACCCCTGACTGAATGAGCCATGCCTGTAAACCGCCCTGTAAACCTCCTTAATTGCCCTGTAAACCTCCTTAATTGCAAGACTTTAACCAGTTAGCTAGGGTCAACTTGCTCGCCTTTCTCCCACTCCATCTGTGCTCAGAGACTATGAAGAGGGCCAAATCAATTGTGAAGGTTTGGGTCCTAGTCAGGTAAGTCTTAACTGCTCTCTAATTTATTCCATGCCTGCTCCCTACAGTGCTGGGGATTATGGCAAAAGGATTTTAGGACCAGCTCCTGTTCTATGTGGAAGGCTGAATTAGCTTTAGGACAAAGTAACAGCTTAAGTCTCAGAACCAACTTGTCTTTGTGGAACATACAGAGTTCCGGATCCGTCGATAGGGCCCCCCAGTTCAGACACCCTACAGGCCGACATGATAGCCACCAGAAAGTGTCACAGGAAGAACGGTGAGATCTGGTTCATGGGCTCAAAAGGTGGTTCGGTCAGAGCAGTCAGCACCAGGGTTGAGCCTCCACATGGGGAAATAGAGGTTACTTACCGTAACTTAGTTCTTCGAGATGGCGCCGTGTATTCTCACTCATGGGATTACGTGAACCCCTATCTAGGTTGGATACCGTTTTTAAGAGCAGTTCTCTATAGGGAAGTTCTGAAAGCATGCAGGACTGCCCTCTGCCCCTCCCCTAACACCCGCACTCTCGTAAGAGTGCCGGTGTATAAAAGGGGAGGGGCGGGCACATTCCCCAGTTCCTTAGACCCCTCTAGCGGTGTTATGGCCCACAGGGTCAAGGAAGCCTTGTCGCACCCACTGGGTGGGTAGTGAGAATGCATGGAGCCATCTCGAAGAACTAAGTTACGGTAAGTAACCTTTATTTCTTCTTCCAGTGGCTCTGTGATTCTCACTCATGGGAGAATACGAGCTTTTACCTATTGCTGACTTCATCCGGGTGGCGGAAGTCATCATGGAAAGATAGATAGGACTGCCCATGCGAAGGCTGCATCGCTCTTCGCTGCTAGGTCAAGTGTGTAATGGTTTACAAAAGTCTCAGAAGACGACCAGGTTGCTGCTTTACAGATGTCCTGCATAGGAATATGATGGAATGCCGCCGTGGTGGCCGCCATGGCTCGTGTCAAGTGAGCTCTCAATCCTTGTGATGGCTGTTTTTTGTTGCGAGTATAGCATAGGTCGATGCATGCTACAATATCCTTTGAAATACGCTATGCTGACAGTTTTGTGCCCAGGTGTAGGCCAACGTAGGTGACAGAGTGCATCTGTCTTGCGGTACAGTCTTGTTCGCTCAAGATAGAAGGCCAAGGCCCGCTTGACGTCTAGTGTATGAAGGGTTGATTCTATGGCTGAGGTGTGTGGTCAAGGGAAGAATAATGGTAAACTTATAAGGTTGGTTGATGTGGAACGTGGTCATTACCTTCAGACAGAAGGATGGGTCTGTTCTGAGCTGTATCTTGTTGAGAAAGAACTGAGGATAAGTTGGGGATGCTCTCAGAGCAGAAAGCTCGCTGACTCGTCATGCTGAGGTGATAGCCATTAGGAAGAGGACCTTTTGGGTCAGGTGTGACAATGAGGACGTGGCGAGCAGTTTGAATGGAGGTTACGTACTAGTGATAGGTTCCACTGAGGGATGGGTTGCGTTATGTCTGGGTAGAGGTTGCGAAGGCCTTTTAGAAAAGAGCTCGTTAGGTCAGTTGAGTAAAGAGACTTACCCAAGGGGTTAGTAAGGCGAGAAGGTAGTGCAGCAAGGTGAACTTTAACTGATGAAAATGAAAGCCCTGAGCGGTGGGGTTCAAGAAGGTAAGTGTGGATAGCCTGGAGTTGTAGCTGGTGAGGGTCCAAATGGTTGTTCCGACACCAGGCGTTGAATCTGGTCCATTTAGCATTGTAAGATTTTCTAATGGAGAGCTTCCTTGCATTGACAACGACATCTCTAACATCGTCAGCGCGAGTGTCATTCTGGTTTCTCATTGTAAATCAAATGCTACCAAATGTAGGGACCTGAGGACTGGGTGGAGGAGACGCCCTTGGCACTGTGACAGGAGGTCTGGGCGGTAGGGTAGAGGCCATTTGTCCTGAGCTGCTGCTACTAGACAAGTGTACCAGACTTGACGAGGCTAGTTTGGTGCTATTAGGATAATCCGTGCTTTGTCTCATTGTGCTTTGTCGATAGTTTTCGGGATGAGAGAGAAGGGTGGGAATGCATAGGCGAATAGTCCCCTCCAGCTGATTGTGAAGGCGTCTGATACGGAATCCTTCGCCATTCCTTCTCTGCTGCAGTATCTCAAGAGTTTCCGGTTCTCTGTGTTGGTGAAGAGGTGGATGATTGGAGTTGCCTAGTGGGAAAAAAATCTGGTGAACAATGTCTCTGTGGAGGGACCATTCGTATCCATATCCCCGGTGTCTCCTTAAGTGGTCTGCGAGAGTGTTTTGCTCGCTGGAGAGATGAATCGCAATAGGGGTGACTGAATTCTGGATACTCCAGTAGCAGAGGCTCATGGCCTCGTTGGTTAGGGGTTTTGATCGAACTCCCCCTTGTCGGTTGATATAGTATACGGTAGTGAGATTGTCCATAACAACTTGAACGGTACGGCCTTGCACCAAAGGTATGAATGTTCGAAGAGCTAAGTGGGCAACCCTGAGCTCTAAGAGGTTGATGCGCAGGAGTTGCTCCGCTGGTGTCCATTGGCCCTGGGTGGTCAGTCCTCTGCAATGTGCTCCCCATCCTGTCATCAATACCTCTGTTGTAATCGTGACAGTAGGATCCGGTGTGTGGAAATCGGTGCCTGTCAATGTTTTTCCTGGAAGTCCACCATAGGAGAGAGTGTAATACCTGATTTGGGATAGTCAGTCTCTTGGACAGGCTGTCCTCTGTGGGTAGGTAGTTGTCTCATAGCCAATACTGGAGGGGGTGCAGTCTGAGGCATGCAAAAGGCATGACAACTGTTATGGAAGCAAAAAGGCCAAGGAGACGGAGGAAATATCTCATGCATCTTATTAACATTAAGATGGATTGAAAGCGGTCTTCTGTTAGGAAAGCTCTCTGCTTTCGCATGTCTAGGACTGCCCCTATGAAGGGGAGTAGCTGGGTGGGCGTTAAGTGGGATTTTTGGTAGTTTATGAGGCAGCCCAAGTTCTGTAGAAGTTGTATAGTGATGTCTACGTGGTCTCGAAGCTTGTCTAAAGATGCTTCTGCTAGGAGCCAATCGTCTAAACAGGGAAATAGAGTGACTTCTATTTTTGGCACCATGCATTTGGTAAAGACCCTTGGTGCTGTGGACAGGCCGAATGGGAGGACACAATACTGGAAGCAGCGATTGTCTGCAATGAAAAGAAGAAACCTACGGTGATCGCCTGATGGCCACATGAAAATATGCGTCTTTCAGGTCAAGAGCGACTAGTCACCATCCTGGCTGTAAGGGTGGGACGATTGTTGCTAGGGATGTCATTCTGAATTTAAACTAATTTAAACAATTTTATATAATTATTGATGTTTTTAAATTGTATTTTATTGTATTTTAATGTTGGAAGCTGCCCTGGACTGTTCACAGGAGGGGTGGGGTATAAATTTATAAAAAAAATAAATAAATAATAATAATAAATAAATAATAATAAACTCTCATATATATTTATTTAGGTGATGTAGGTTCAAGATAGGTCTCATACCTCCTCCTTTCTTGTCAATTAGGAAATAATGGGAGTAAAACCCCTTACCCCCAAAGGGGGAATGGATTTCCTGAATTGCTCCTTTCTGAAGGAGCGCCTGGATCTCCTGCATCAACTGTATCTTGTAAGATGAGTCCCTGAAGAGGGACAAGGGTGAGGAGGGGAGTAGGAGTGGACTTGGAGGCAGTAGCCCAGTTGGACTATTTCCAGGACCCATTTGTCGGATGTTATGTTCTCCCAGGCCGGATAGTATTGCCTGAGGCGATCCCTGAAGGAAAGGATGTGTGGATCGCTCTTGACCTGACTAACCCTAAACTCACGACCTGGGCTGACAGAGAAGACTGGTTTTGTTGTGGCTTCCTCCTTGGTTTATTGAACTGCCTACGATTAGGGTGGTAGGTCTGTACGGATTGTTGTTGGGGTACAAACCTCCTCTGGTGGAATGATGGCTTGTGCTGGCAGTAGTAAGACACTGATGGAGATGGCCTGTAATTGCGTTTGGGTGGTTGTCGCACTACCCCTTGGGCTCTAGCTGTTTGGTTTGTCTATCTTATTTTTTGCAGGATTTCATCTGTGGCTGTTGCAAATAGTCCTGTACCATCAAAGGGTAAATGTTCCAGCCGTGTTTTATTATCTGGCGTGAGGGCTGTAGATCTGTCAGGCATCATGACAAACCATTACGGATGTTTTGATGGATCTGATGGTGCAGTCTGCCACATGCATCGCTGCAGACAATTGGAACTGTGCTAGCTGTGCTCCTGCAGCATGGATTGCTTGCTTTTCTTTGGGGTCCGTAGCGGTTAGAAAATGGGACCATAGCGTGTGCTGGTATGCTGCCATGGCTGTAGCATAATTTGCTGTGTGCAATGAGAGCGTGGCAGAGGAGAAGGCCTTCCTTCCTAAGACGTCCAGGCGACGCCCTTCCCTATCTGAAGGTGATGTCTTTATTGTACCTGATACTGATCTGCTAGATGCCACTGCTACCACCATAGAGTTGGCCATGGGATGGTGTGTGAACATAGTGTTGGTATGTTCCACAGGATAAAGTGTGTCCACTAATTTGTTAATTGGCAGGGTTGATGAGGAATTAGCCCATGCTATCTTGGTTGGTTCCATGAGTTCATCAAACAGAGGGAGCATTATGTGCCCTATGTCGCCATGTGCCAAGATTCCAAGGATAGGTCTGGATGTGCGTTTTTCATCATTTTTATGGGTATCTGAGGCATTGCTAGCGCCAATCTATGGAGCAGAGACAAAGCTTTTCACATCTTCAGTTGTTAAGACTGGTGGTGATTCCGAAATGCCTAGGTGGCGATATGAGCGCATCCTCCTGTGCTGGTGCTGCCTGTTTGTCAGTGACACTCACTGTAGAGCTAGCTTGTTGGGGTGGTGCAGGCACTCCCACAGATGAGGTGATAACTGCTGTAGGGGCAGGTGGTGCTGTAGGAAGCAAGAGTGGGGGGAGAGGTCCCAAATTTTTTAGTTGAGTGGGGACTTGGCTTTTTACTCCATCTCCTCTGTCAGGTGAAGGGCTGGGGGAATCCGGTTCCAGAGGAAGTGGAGCTAGAAATAGTCTCCCTATCCTGCACTGTGCCTGTGCTCGCTGGGGAAGGGTATGTTGCTTGATGTCAGTGAGGATCCCCTTGGAATGCTGGAGGCGCATAGGGCCCCACTGCCGGGGGAGGGAGGGGGGAAGGTGGCATCCCCCTACTTGGTTGTGATATGGGGTGAATCCCGATGGCCAATTTTACGAGTACACCCTATATTTGCGATTTGGAGGATCGCAGGGGTGGTAAAGGTGTTCCCTTAAGGACTTACCCGATCATGGTGGTGAGGGGCTCCTGGGATAGTACCCGTAGCTGGGGGGATTCCATGGCTGCCTAGAATGACTGTCAGGGTGATGATGGCGCCACTCGTACCGGGACATTCTTTCCCAGTCTGAGCTCTCTGTACCTGTCTCCTGCCTGTGTCTGGACTGCAGTGGGAGCTCATCCAGGGAGTCAGAAGAGTCTGGGGAATAAGCGTCCTTCCTCTTGACAGTGCATTTCCTAGGGCTCTGGGAGGGGGCTGTCCCGTACCACTGCTCTGCTGCAATTTGTCCCCCCAGGGGTGGCCGTGCACGCGGGCTGCGATGCTGCACCAGGCTCCGGTGCCGGTCCGGTGTTCGCTGCCTCGGGGAACTTCACTGTAGCTGGTGCCGTTGTGGGCTGAGGTTGCCCTGGCGCTGCTGAGGGCTGTGTTGTGTCTGGTGCTGTTGGGGGCTTCCCCAGGTGCGGCACTTAGGCAGGGTGCTTTGCAGCTGCAGTTCCAGTGGCAAACGAGCCTGTGTCAGAGAGGTAAATAGGAAGCTGTCCCAGTGGCGCAGCTAAAAAGTTCAGTGTGTTCTGTGCTAGCAGAGTCGAGCTGCTGAGAGCTGCGGGCTCGAGGAGGAGGTGGCTGCTTGCGCCCGGCTTGTTTCCCTGATGTTCCAGCAGTAACATGCCCTGTGCGGGCTGAGTCGATAATAGTTGTTCACTGAGAGCCGGCTGGGGTAGATCTGAGCTGCTGTCTGTAGCGTGACCCCCTGCTCTTGGCTGTTTGGGGAGGGTGAGTCCCTCTGCCGGCTCCAGTGCCTGCCTGGTGAGCGCCTCATCCAGGGGTCTCTTTCTGTCTTTCAGCGCCCGTTTAGACAGGGCTTTACAGGCTTGGCAGTTCTTCCACATATACTTTTCTCCTAGGCAATAAAGGCACAGGCTGTGCTGATCGGAGATGGGGAGAGGGGCATTGCAGCTGCCACAGGATTTGAATCCTGGTTTCCTTGTTGACGCTGCCATAATGGCGGGAAGTGCTGTTGTGGGGATCCTGTTTCTTGATTCCTTCTTTCCTTTTTTTTCTTTTCAACTATTTATAACTAACAAGAACTACTAACAACAATAACTACTCTAACTAATTAACTTAAACTTTTGAACTATTTCTTATAAAGATTAATGTTAGGCAATTTCCTTTGTTAGAGGCGGTTAAGGAACTGGGGAATGTGCCCCGCCCCCCCTTTTATACACCGGCACTCTCGCAAGAGTTGGGGTGCGAGGAGAGGGGCAGAGGGTACTCCTACAGGCTTCCAGAACTTTCCTATAGGAAGCATATAGAGAACTGCTCTTAAAGAGACAGTATCCGACCTAGATAGGGCATCACGTAATCCCATAAGTGAGAGTCACGGAGCCACTTGAAGAACAACCTATGTTAAATCAGTGGTGACAATTGGTCCACTGCCTTAAAAAACCTCAACGTGTGGGTGCATCGAGATTGGTACCTGACAAGAACAGCCTAGGATGCTGGACAAAGATGACACTCGTCTCTTCAATGTATTAACTTTTAAGCTCATATCCAAGTTGGCCTGTAGAAATAGGAACACCTCTTGGGGTCCCATATCCAGAGCTCTCATGCTGTTATTTGTGCACCTCTGTGCAAATTTATTTCATGGGATACCACTTATCTTGTTGGTAGACTCTTCTAGATAAGAGAATATCTAGGAGACAACCAGAGTACCCCAAAGAACTTAATTGAATCCTCTCAGCAACCAGGCCATATGGGACAGTTTTTGGACTTGCAGATGTCAGAGAGGACCTTGAGACAGAAGGTCCTTCCGTGTTGGAAGATGCAGGGGTTCCGCTATTACCAGGAGGTTCGAGAACCATGGTCTGCATGGTCAATAAGAAGCCATCAGTATAATCCAAGCACTCGGATCTCTGGCTCTGTGAAGGACCTGTGGAATGACTGATACTGGCGGGAAAACATACAGCAGTCCTCTCAGTCACAGTGTGGAAAGAGCATTCACACCCACAGCTCTCTTCTTGCTATGAATATGGGGACCTTTGCATTTCTGGAGTTGGCCATGAGGTCTATCACTGGCTTGCTGAACTTTCTCACAATTAGTCAGAAGGCCTTCTGAGACAGTGACCTTTCCCCTGGTCTATCGACTGATGGTTCAGCCAGTCTGCCTCCAAATTCAGTGTCACTGTTACGTGAACTCCCTTGATCAAGAGAAGATAGCGTTCGGCCCATTGGAATAGCAGTGTGGCCTCCTCCTCAAGTGCCTTCCACCAAGATCCCCCCTGGTGATTGATAAAGGCATTGCCGTTGTGCTGTCTATACATATCAGGACTTCGGCATTCCTGAGATGTTCTCCAAAGTGTAACAGGGCCAGGCGGACCGCCCATGGTTCCAGTCTGTTGATATGATTCCTGGACACTGCGAGCCCATCTGCCCTGTGCTGAACCATGACAGCAATGTGCCCCCCAACCACAACGGCTACTACTCACCCAATGGATGCTTGTATCCATGGTCAGTAGTAATCGTTGGAGGTCTCAGAGTGACACACCCCTTGTTAAGACAGTGGGGGGCAGACCACCAAGCCAGCTAACGTTTCAGCCTGTCTGGCACTCGAATCTGAAAATGATCTTATGGTGCTATCACCTTCTGGTATGGATATAGCAATGACTGCAGGGGTCTCGGGTGTAGTCTGGCCCAGGCCACTGTTGCCAAGCAAGAGACCATGCTGCCCAGGAATCTCGCTACGAACAAGAGGTCTGAGAGGGACTCCTTCTATGAGAGTTATGGGTTTCTCCTTCTTTTGCTTGATGGGAACACTTCGTCCTGGGTCGTATCTAGCCTCACTACTAGCTATAATAATACTGCTGTTGACGGTGTTAGGCAACTCTTCCTTGTTTATTAGAAACCCATGGGCCTCAGGCAGTCCATTGTTGCCTGTAGGTCCTTCACTGCTTGCTCCTGTGAGATCTCACCAGTAGATTATGTAGATACGCAAAGGTGTGTATTCCCGTCATCCTCAGATCTTTGTAAACACCTGGGGAGATGAGACAAGGCGGAAAGGAAGGGCCTGGAACTGAAAATGGTCGTTCACCACAAACCTCAGGAACCATCTGTGTGTAGTCCAAATGGGTACATGCAGGTTTGCTTCTCGAAGGTCTATCAAGGTTAAGTCGTCCCCTGGGGGTAGGGCTGCCATAATGGAACTCCGTCTCCATACAAAATTTCCAGTATCTCACCTTCTGTTGAGAGATGCGAGGTTGAGTATTGCTCTCACATCCCCATTTTATTTTGGAACGGTAAAGAAAATAGAATCGGGGGAGGGCATGAAATGATCCCTTGGGATGAAGAAGAGTTCTATTGAGTATCCCCACGAGATCGTTTCCCACACGCAGTGGTCTGTGGAGGTGGCCATCCATTGATCTTGGAAGGACTGAAGCCTCCCCTTCATCAGCTCCCCTGAAGGTGGCAGCGTCAGCCTCCAGTCAGGCCGGAAACTTGGACTGCTTTTGGTTTGTCGACTGCCTTTTTAAAAAATTGCTGTGTGTCTTCAGCTCTGTGTTGCCTCTGCCATTAAGGCCTGCTACAACGTTGATCCTTCCTCTACGTGTCCCTGTGGGTCTGAAAGGATGTGCTGGGGCAAAAGGAGCTCCTATTAGGGGGTATTGACGGGTTCATAGGAAGTACCATTTTCTCCTCCGGCTCTGTAGTGAGGGCGTTGTCCACAGCCTCGCTGAATAGCTGCTTGCATCCTAGAACCGGGCTCCTGTGAGCACTGACTTGAATGGCAGATCCGCCTGCCAGGGGCAGACTCAAACAGAGTAGCAAGCTACCACATTAGTCACCATTGCCCTGGCTTCCAGTTGGATAGCATCTAAGATGTCGACTGATGCGTATGCGGACGCTAAGGCTAGCTTCTTAAAGCTATGTTTAAGTTCCTTCTGTTCCACCTTATGGGCCAGATCACTCACCCATAAGTAGGCTGCTCTGCTAAAGTTGGAGGCGGATACTATAGCCTTGAGGGCCAGGGCTGACGCCTTGTAGTTCTTTCTAAGAGTAAAAGTGGTTAATGAATCTATGTGGACCCTTCAATCTGGTGGGTTGTTTCTACCTGCCACCCCACCCTCCTTTTAGTGTCCATGTAGAACTGGGTTAGAGGGAGTTCAGGGGCTGCTGTGGATCCCCTGGGGAACGCCCATTTGTTCTCTTTCTGTTTAAAGAGTGGGCAATGAGGTTTGCAGTACTGCAGCCACCTTTGCCTGGAGTCTCCCAGAATTTTCTGCCTCAAAGAGCCTCTTACCAGCTGGTTCCTTCCCCTTGTCGTCACTGTCTACCTCTATGCCCAAAAACTTTCCATCCTCCTTTTGGGGGGGGGGGGCTGTGGGGTAGCTAGGGGGGATGATCACGATGGGGAGCATGCAGGGGCCTTCCTAGGAGGCTTTGAGCGGCTTCCTCTTGCTGCAGTTTCCTCGCCCCCCTGGAGTATGAGGGACAGGTCCCTCTTCTTTCCTTTCTTACCGCTGTGGTGGGAGCAGAATCGGGACAAGAAGGACGAGATCAAGGAGCATGTGGAAGAGGAGTTGGATGAGCGAGAGAAAGCAGAATAGGAGGAACAGAACCCCCCTGTCTTGTCTGGCCCTCTTGCATCTGCTCCTTTAGGGGGATGAGCTGGGCTCCCGGTCACTGTTCTCTCTCCTTGTGGCCCTGGGGGCCACGGGAGCTGTCCTCCAGCCTCCTCTATGAGAGTAGGTCCCACATCTGGGAATTTCTTGTAGAGGGACCCTAGGAGTGGTGCTGCCTGTGAGGAACTCAAAAAGGTGGGGACTGGGTACCACCTGTCTCCCCAGTCAAGCTAGGACGTCCTTCGGGGTGCAGGAGATGGGCCACAGGGTAACGATCTGCCTGAATGGGCTGACTCACCCCACCCAGTGATTTCAGTTGGTGCCGGGCTGGCCTCTCATCTGTCCAGTCGGCTCCACAGAGGATCCGCTCTCAAGGGTTACTCCTGGTCTTGTGGTGGAGGGGCGAGCCTGCATCCCAGCACCAGGCTTTCTCAGCTGCGGACTCCATGTTGGGAGTGTGGGAAGGAAGAAAGCAGAAGGCGGGCACACCAGACGCTGAGAAGGATTGCCACTGCTCAAGTCCCTGCTTGCAGCTCTGGCAAGGGAGGAGCTGATCCAGGTGCGGCTGCTTTCCCCCTTGGTAGGATCCTGTTCCAACTGACTCCCCAGGAGTGAGAGATATGGGGAACACAAGGGAAAGATACACACACCCCGAACCCTCTGCCAGTGGCTCTAACCCAGTCCCCCACTCCCCCAAAAGAGGAATGGGAGAGAGGAGCAGACCCAATAGAAGAAAAAGGAGAAGAAAAATGAAAATAAAGGCCCAAAGAAAAGACCTAGGCCTACACAGAGCTTGCTCCCACAGTGGGAGCTCTGATCCTGCTTCCTATCCTGAGCAAGGCAAGAACAGAACTGGAAGTCTGTGGTCGGCTGTGCCCCTCCTATGGATGGAGACTGTCAATCAAGTTGATCTTGCCTATCAGGTGGAAGGAAGGACACATCCCATCAGTATAGACTATTTGTCCTGCACATGGCGGAGAAGCACCAGATTTTCTTCCTTAACCTTGAAAGTTGGCAGATTCATTCACAATGAGAAAGCAGTTCCACAACCTTTGAGTGACTTGGTGACAGATTTTACCCAACCGCCAAGTATGTATTGAAGTGTTTTTGCTGCCTAATATTTTTGCTGCCTAAAACTTTCCATTTGATGCTTCAAGAAAGCTGAATAAGAGTGGTATTTAGTCTGCATGATATTGTGATAATCATTCCACATAGCCTTTAGACACTTCAGTAGCAAGAGTGTTAAACATATAAACTGTATACCAAAGTATCAATTTAAAATACATAGTAAAATCTGGTGAATACCTTTGGTTCCTTTGAAATTAATTAAGCATCTTGATCTGCTTTTTGCCAACGTAAAAATTATGCTGACAGAAAAATCAAACAAGTGTAGTATAAGTGTAATGCTAGGGATCTGGCTGTTAATTTCATAGGTAGGGTGTATGCCTCACTTTAATGGAGGTATTGTACACTTCTGCATGTATGTCAATATGTAGAGCGCCTATATGCCTATAGTAAATATACTATATGTCTACAGTAAATATTTAAGAAGTCATCATACAATTTGACAAAGCTTTTATTCTACATAAAAAATCCAAACGGGCGATTCTTACCAAAGCATCTGCTACTGCCTCCTCAACATCTGAGCCTTTATTCAGTACTCTCATAGCACTAACTGACGACGACAGCCTGCTTGACTGGCTAATCCCAAAACCTGTACCTGTTACAATAAAAGGGGAGGAAACTAAACATTTAATGTCGACAGTAAAATGTTAGTAACTTCAAAAACCCAAAGGTTATGGACTGGTTCTGGAAGTTCTCTCCCCTCCTTCACAAGTGCTTAGAATTTTTTAATGAAATTAAAAGAAATGCCATGGCAATTATCTGATAACTGCACTTTTATGTCAGAAGTGTGAAGAAAAAGACAATTTGAAGATTAAATATGTAACATCATGCTTATGCTGAGATATTAAGGCATTGGGGAGCTGACGATGGATAATCTGGGACCTCACACACGTAGACCTAGTTTTGTCCTTTTTAACAGCATCCTGCAGTTAGATATATGCTCATTTTTGTTTAGAGGTTTTAAAAGAAGCTTTACAAAATAGAACAGAAGGCTACCAACAGTGAACACACATTACAAAGCTACATGAGAAAACTACATGCATAAAAAGCGCTCTACGAATAACCAGGTAACAAAAAACTAAAGTACAGCTGCAAGTTAGAAAAAATAAAATAGACTGCTGTTGGGGGAAAAGGGTTGGTTTGGGAAAAATAAGGTTTGCAATACACACATCTACTTTGATTATTCAAAACCCAGAACTCAAATACAAATAAGAGTCCTAAAAATGAATTGCAAGGAAAAACAAATGGGGTATAAAAAACCTAAACAAAAAAAAACAAAAAAACAACCCCACGATGACTGCACAGATGACAGCAAAGTGTACTCATCCTTCACCTGTAGCCCCATAAACATCTGGAGTGTAGAGGGCACCAGTAGATCTGGAGTGATGTCTGGAAGCTGCAATTATAGGATCATATAAACCCTATCTATTACCAGAAGAACCAAGTACAGGAAGAGCTGCACAGCTGAACAAGGAAATAAGTTCCTAGCAAACAGAGGCAGGGATACTGCAATAAAACTGATATAAATAAATAGGAGAGAGAAAGAAAAGTTTCCAGAAAGCAAGCCCAACAGTTACATAAATTAGTTAGGTCACTACACAGGACAATTCATGCTTAAAGAAAGATGAAGTCATAAGCAAAATATAACTCCTCAAAGCAAAAATTACATAAAAGTTACCAACATGGGCCATCTATAAAAAGCACAGCGTGCACAAAACAAGTCACTGACATTACACATATTATTATTATTATTAAAAGAGTTACCCATTAAACAAGGTTTAATCAGTTTATTTCGTATGAAAACCAACATGCATAACCTTGATTAACCAAAACCTTCAAACAATGGCGATAAAGCCATTACGGAATGCTTTGAACAAGTTATAATCAGGGACCTGTTGGGAAATGCCACCAATGGGAAAAACGCAGTAAACATTGGTCCCTGGCTATAATTCGGCTATTCCAGTATAACCCTCCACACTTACTAGCTCCTCAAAACTAAAAAAAAAGAAATATGTCCTCTAGAAAACTATTCAAGGTATCTCCATTTTTCCTCAACAAATAAATAATTTAATGCAAAACAAACAGTAACGCTATGAAGTACAGTGGACCTAACGATATTTTAAATCAAGAATGTTTTTTGTAATCATGATGTAAAAATCACACTGAATCAACTATTTTGTTTGTCAATGCAAGATTTATAATGAAAATTAAAAAACAGAACGTAGGGATTTTTTGGCCCATTGTTAGAAAACACAGAAAGAGGCAAAACCCTAAAATTTACTTAGTGTAAATGTGCACACACTATACATTTGTTTCTTGGATTTAAGAGATGCTATTACTCTATCAGCTTCTGGTGGTGCCACAGAGTAACAAAAATTATTTATATAGATAACACACAGTTATATAGATTGGAAGTGCAAGCCTCATTTGTGAAGATTCATAAGGGGGCTGCATGTGTGTAAATTGAATGCCAAATGCTGTGCTAGGCAAGTAAGTGTCAGCAAGAGATATGCAGCTTAACTACACCTAGAGATGTGCAGCATAACTGCAGTCAGCAGGCTGCTGTCTAATGTGGTATAGCAGAACATACCTCTGTAACCAGGACATACTTACGAGTGGTAAGGATAATTGTCAAATTATTTATATAAGGTTGCCACAAAACCAGTAAGATATACAGTAGTGAAAGGTTAATAATGGATTCTGCATAGTGTGTGTTATTTGAGGATATTTTCTGACTGAATAAAATCTTCTATCACTCGCCACAAAGATAGCTTTCATTTATTTAAATTCTCTGCCAATTAAAAAAGCTGAAAGGAACCCAAAGCTGCATAAACTCAAATAGCCAGTTTTTTAGATGCTAATTAGGAATATAATGAGGTGACCCAATTTGAGATGGAAAAAAAGTAGAGATCTTAGTAGTTGGAGATAAGAAAGCTTAGTTGTAGGCTTTATTGGATGGGAAAGAAAAAATACAATACAGTACTACAAGAAAGCAGGATCAGTTTTAAAGAAAACTTTACAACAACTCATTAAAGGATCCTCAAAATACTGAATACATCTTTAAAAGATAATTTTGTAACTAAAACTGTAGGTAACTTTCTGACAGAATGTGATTATGGAAATTGTTATTCTTTGTATTTCCTAGGGTCAAATATTTCAGAGCTGCTGTTCAGTTTTGTTAGAGAGGCAAAAACACCCCACCTTCGAGGCACCTCTATACATTCATGTGTATGGGAGCCTGATGTTGAGAGGGGTACACTGTTCCTGCATTTTCCTTTGCGTTTAATGAACCCGTCAGTTTGACATTTCCACATATCTTGGGAAATGGCAGTCTATGGCAATTCTGGGTATTGCCATGCTTTACATTAGGTTTGTGTGAACATGTCTGTAACATGGGAATGGCTACATGCCAAACCCAGGACTGCTGTTCCACATAAAGGTGAAGCAGCAGTGCTGGGTTTAGGTTCCAATGCAGCCAGTACAACATGCGAATCTAGCCCTGGGGTTGCTAGAGAGGGCAGGGAGAAAAAAACTGTTCCTCCTATGTTCAAAAGGCAAGCCCCACCCACTGCTACGGATCAGCTGTTCAGCAGGGAGCATGCCAGCCTACCTACACTTTCTTCCCAGCCACAGCTGCTACTAGGCAGATTGGGAGGGCTCTGAAGCTAGCAGCTTTGGCAGGGGAAAAGCCTCGGCTGCTGCCAACAGAGCACACTTTTTACATATATCTGGATTGAAACTATGGAATTGTACGTGTTGCCTTCCATGCTCTTGTTCTGGGAATGAAGAGCATATGGAAATCCCACTATGCATGTGAAAGCTGTGCACCTATATGGAAAGAGGTCTGAAATCTGTCATTCATATAAGAAATGCAAAAGAGTTTTCAGAACCTATTTAAATTTATACCCTGCTCTTCCACTAAGGCTACCCTGAAAAGGCCCTTATTTCCAGTTTGTTTTGTTTTTTAAAAAGAAAATATCTAATTTACTTACAGCATATATCTGCTATTGAAAAGTGACTATATAAAACTGGCACATTCTTACTAAACAAATCTGTTCCCTGACTAAGGATGAAAACAAGAGAAGAAAGCCCACTGCAGTTCAAGTTCTGTCTGTGCAGCCCCCACTCGCAAGTTTAGCATGTCCCTAACGAACAGGCAGCCCCCTGCATTCATGCACTTGCGGGCAGGCTCCACTTGCGGTTCCAGCGTGAGTGAGAGCAGAGAGAGGGGAAGAAAGCAGCTGCTCCTTGGGATGCTCTAGGATTTCTGCCCGCAACTCCATGGTGCTGGTGGACCTGTACGTGCTGAAGCACTACATGCAACCTAATTGACATGGTGCAGACACATGGGCGCACATTAGCCCATGTTCGAGCGCACAGTGAGCTTCACATTCTCCAAGACCATGGCATGAGTGGGCACTGTGGGTCCAGTGGGTGGAAGCTATGTGGCCAATGGGGGCGAAAACCTAATAAATGGGCAGGTGGACATCCACCTGGTGTGCACTAATCTGGGCTAATGTCTCATTTGTTTTCACCCTGAATTGAGAATCATTTGTTTACTTTTAATAGGCAAAAAATAAAACTAATTTTACTCCTACGAGCACTGCAGTGCCAACACAGTGAAGAGGAAAGATGGATTCTATTCCTCTTCACACATGGCATTAGAGTTCTCTCATTAAATAGTCAACAGTCAGGTCAGGAGAAAACCAGGCAGATCCAGACAGTCAGAAAAAGCACTGTAACTTGAAAATAGACATTTGATATGGGAATAGAGAGGACTGACAACCTCAACATGCCAATTATACAGTCACTTTTTCATAGAACTGACCATTGCTGCCTCTGCCCAGAAATTATGTAACAAATAAATTCTGATGCTGCTGGTGTTTAGAATGCAGCATTTACTTTTTAATGTGCATTTTATTTACATACTGATCAAAATGGCAGGTGAATCCAGCGGAGGAGAAAATAAAGGCTGCCTGCTATAAGCCAAATAAATTAGGAGCAGATAACGAAGGGCAAAAGTAGCCATGCACAACCATATTCTCCATGTACTTACCAAGGGGTGCAAAAGAGCGGACAGGGCTTGTGTCCCTGCTACTTTCACGGCTGGCCTCCCGACTGCACCCCTGACTCACACTAGGTCGAGGAATGCGACTGCCTCGTGCTAGTATGATTCAGGGTACAGACAAACAGCAGCACAGAAAGGGAGAAGACATAGAAAAGTTGTATTTTTAATGTAATTCTATTTTTGCAAAATTAAGATTAACTATGCATGTCTAAAAACATCGGTTGCATCTAATTGTATAGTATTACAAATAATTTCATTCTGATATTTAATGAACTTGCTGAACTACACAAAGCATAGACATATCCATTAAAGTATTTTTTTCTTCACAACTCAGAAAAAATATGTGAATTTAGACTTAAAAATGTTTGTGGAGATTACAGTTGAAATATTCACCAGCACAACCTGCGAAGTGCCTACAGATTCAGTAGTTCTATCAGAATTTGCTGTATTTAACTCCAACTAATATCTCTTAAATGTGAAAATGAAGGTCAGTTTCCATTAACAATAATGTACATTCCCCTGTATCTGAGGACTTACAAGTCCGGGCCTCAAAACATGTGAGAGTCGCCTGGTGCCTCAGTTTACAATGATGCCCAGGCGACTTCCATGCTCCTGTGTCTAACACACTGGCCCCCATCTACGCAAATTTGAAGAACCCAGACTTTGATGTCTGGGAGAAAGCTGGAGAATGTAAAAATGCCCTATGTGTAATCTATAGGAATGAAATTCTTCAAGTCAAACAAACTGAACAAAAACCTAAGACTTGATTTAGCAGTTCTTACCTACTGACAATCTAGAAGGACTGGCCTCTCTGCTGCATCCTTGGCTTCGTGGAATCTTGCTCCTTTTTTGTGGTGCTGCAGGACTGACTACCACTCTCTGAACTCCTGCATTCACAGTTGAAAGTGTGGTCGTAGTCAAAACCCTTCCAGGAGATCCAGAACGACTGCCAGCTGTAGGTAAAGTGTTCAAAAGTTAAGTGCCAACTTCCAGGAGAAGTAACTAGGTCATTAAAAACAGAACGTTTGAAGTCAGCAAGAAAACCATGACAGTTTGGCTGAAATCGTTTTGGTGGGAAATGTTTTTAAAGGTTGAGAAAAATGAGAATTTATAAAAATGTATATCTAGTGTAAAAACTGCCTCATACAAGTGGCAGAAGTAAGAATCTCATTGCATGTCTGGAAATATTTATGGCACTTCAGATTAGTTAAGCCTCATGTTAGTTGTAAACAGTCACTTGAAGTCTGAGTGATTCTATGTATAAAAAGATCTAACATTCTGAAATGTAGTGACTTTGTATTTATATCAAATACGTTATTACACTGTTGGCTATATACTGCTTGTTTATGAACCACAGTAACTAACACATAAAAAGTATTTCCAATGTGGTAACAGGGGATCCATACCCAAGACTTCAAAATAAGCTTCCAGAGAATTACTACTATATACTCTCTTAAGGCATAAGTCCGGGAACTGAATGATTCTACCTACCCTCCTGGAGCCTGATAATGTCTTGCTGAAGATAACAAAGATTCCCACCAACTTCCATCAAAATTACTTTTAAAAATAGCACAGAAAGCTTCCTTCCAACCAGCCTTTGCAGTTTATACACCCCCCACCCCCGCCACCTGTCTCAGGACATTACATTTCTTTGTTAACATGTTTTGCAGATTAACATGGACAAAACTGTACATTTATCTATATTAAATGTTTTAATTTTCAGCATATGTATCCACTGAAAGAAACTCATCACTTTTCTCCTAATCATCTTTTTAGCGCTTCAGACATATGAATTTCAAAGCCTATTGAGTGGTCCTTTTACATCCGTTAACTTCAGAATAAATAAAACTGCATTTTTATAGCAATAAACATTGTTGCCAAGTGGAAAATGAAAACAATTGTATCTAAAATCGTAATTAAAAACAAAAGAAGAATTTGGAAAAAATACTAAATGAACCCTTTAACTTTCCTAGGCTCATTTAAAAAAAGGATTTATCAGCTTTCTACACAATATTTAAAAAAAAGAAAAAAGATTCTGTCCATACTTTGCATTAGGGATGGAAACAATCACAAACAGAACTGAAATAAGTACCCACAAAAACAGATATACCCATAAAATCCTGAATCTCCAAAATGAACTGAATATTTTGGGTATTTTTCATTACCCAAACTGGTTTTCCATCAGGTACCTGAAATACCGACAACTGATATCCAAAATATCAACATACTGACAAATAGCATACCGAAAAAATACCAATAATCCTGAAAAAATCCAGGAAAATTTGTTCCCAAATTTGTCCTAGATTTCTCAATATTTTGATTTTTCAGTTGTTGGTAATTTGGTAAACCGTTATCGGTATTGCAATATTTTGGGTACTGGAACGGTTCGAGTACTGATTTGGGTACACCCCCCCCCCCCAATTATTTATTTATTTATTAGCATTTTTGCCCTGCTCTTCCTTGAAGGCTCAGGGCGGCTTACAAAGATATAAAATACAATTAAAACATTAAAGTACAAAACAAAGACACCCACTCCAACCCGATCCCACCAACACCTCTCAATTAATCCCTACCCCTGCCTACCAAATGCTTTTCTAAAAGGAAGGTTTTGCACCCACTCTGAAAAACGCCCAGGCCAAAAAAATGCGGATATTACCCACCGATACCAAATCAGGTACCCATTTCAGCTCTAAATGAGTATCTCAGGAGAAACCCTGTGGTATTGCATTCAGATGATACATGAATGACAAAGTTTATGTTAATTGCCATTTATTGATCTTAGGGATGGGAGGGATGATAGCCCTTACGTGGTTAGATACCAAGGTCTTTTGTAATTTACACATTCCTGGGGGTTGTCCTATCCTTCCATCTTGCCTCACCCCTTCCTAGTGTCTCTAAAGGCTCAGTTCTTATTTTTCTGTTTCTCTCTTCCCACCACCACTTCCCAGAAGATACACAGAAGCAGAGCCTGACTCATGGAATAGGCTTGGCCACTCTTCCCAGAAGTGATATATAAGGGGTGTGCACAGTCCACTAGTACAGTGTCACATCTGAACACTATGGGCTTGGAATCAGACGCTCTTTGGTATCCTACCCAGGATACTTATGCCCTCTATGCCCTCACTGGGGTGGTGGACCTATTAGGATGGTCCTATTAGGCTGGTCCACCATCAGAGACTAATGGATCCAATGTTTCTAGACGTCTTTGGGGGAGTTAACTACTGAACTTAGCAGCTACTCTGTTGATGGCCTGGCCGCTTTGTGGAATGACTTCTTGACCATGGCAATTAACACGGTTGCACCCAGATGTCCACTCCCTCCGCTGCAGCGGCACAGGTTCCCCTGGCACGCAGAGGACCTAAGGCGGCTGATGCGGGAGGGTAGGCAGTTAGATTGCAGGTGGTGTTCGACTTATGCTGAAGCTGACAGATTGTGGCAGAGATCATTTTAAAGGGACTATGCTGTGGCTGTGATGGCAGCAAAGAAAGCTTTCTTCTCTGCTCTCATGGTGTCTGTGAAGTCTCGCCCGGTGGAACTGTTCCAGATGGTGAAGGCCTGGTAAATCCGGTCTGCCTCTGCCCGGAAATGGAGTCATCTAATACCCGCTGTGACGTTTTTATTAATTACTTCGTAGACAAAAAAAATCGCTCATTCACCATGACTTAGGAAGGTTGGGGGGTTCTGTATTATTGTTTTTATGCATTATTTTTTTATATGTTTTTATCTATGTTGTAAGCTGCCCTGAGCCTTTTTTTAGGAAAGGGTGGGATAAAAATTTAAATAAAGTAAACAAACCACAAACAAGTATATAGCATGTGGAAAAATTCCAAGTTTCATAGCACTCTCCCACTACAAGAATAGTAGCAAATGAAAAGCAGGGATACTTCTAAAAAGTATCCACAGGCACATTTAAGCAGCATAATCTAATTGAAGCTTGACAATAAGATACAAGTGAAATGAAACTTTGGGAGTGGTAAGGACCATGCACACTCTACATGGCTTTTTTCTTGATTAGGGACTTGAAATGATTGTTCTGCAAAATGGCTCTTAAAAACCTATGGATCTATTCAGCAGAAATGAGACATGCACTATTGTGCTACCTGAGATTTATGGATCTAGTTTACATGCTGAGCAAAGCAGCAGGCTTTTGGAAAAGTGAACAACTCATCCTGTGGCTTTCTACATCATTCAGTTGAATCAACTGATTTAGAAAAACCTGACTTATGTCACTTTATTCTCTCTCTTTTTCAAGATGAGAACATAGACTAATAATTGTAGATTTCAAAAGCTTGCAAAACCTAAATATCAATTTCCCCATTTCTCTCACACCCCAAAACGTGGAGATCTACATTTGTGTGCCTGGAAGCAACGTAAGTACAATATGTATATAAATATTTCTTATACCTGCTTAACCTATATCGTGGGTTAAAGTCAACTATGCTCAGTGAAGTTTGGTAGCTTGACCTGCCCATCCTTCACAGGTCAAGGTGGCAGGTCTAAAAGATCTATTCCACTGGTGGCAGGTCTAAAAGATCTATTCCAAATTGTTGGTGGGGGGAAAGTCACAAGTTAAGACACTCTGCAGTCACAATATACATATTTTTGGGCTTTTAAGTTCAGGATTTTATTTAACTGAGTAAGCAAAGAACCAAAAGAAATGAGTTGCAATTTCTGCTGAATAGGACCTTATGTGAGGGATATGTGGACAGATGATCAAACAATGGTGGACACACAAATTTTGTAGTCTTACCACCACCAATAGGGTTAGCAGATTGTGATCCTGAACAAGTGTAAAGGTAGAAATAGGGTAGGGGTTTATAAATCCGTGAAGAGGTAGGGAGAGAGCAGATTAAAATGGATGGAAAATGAAAATAAGAAAGCTTTAGTCAGTTCACAACAGAGGAAAAAGCCACAAGAGGGTTAGTGCTAAAGGCAGTGCATTTTAGTAGTTTCCAGACCTGAAGAACTGGGAACTGATGCTCATATATAAAGCAAATGAAGCAAAGCAGCACAAGCAAATTACAATTCTTCAGCTTTTTAATAATTAATGAATAACTGCATAAAACTGAACTGTATTCTAATAAAACAAAATCATGAACTCTCAAAAATCTAAGTGAAAAAATTTAACAGCTGAAGCTAACCATTTTCATGGAAGGCTACACACATTTTCTTATTCAAGACAAAGACAGTGAAGGAATACCAAGGTGGGAAGTGAAGTTGTGGTAAGAAAAGGTTTGTAATAGGTATGTATATGTATTTGAAAACATTTGTAACCTTCCAAGATTTCTGAACAAGTATAAAAATGGGTTTTAAAACTTTCAGAATTAAAGTTCCCATACCAGCTTTCTACTTACTATCCCTTTATGATAAATAGGCCATATAAATGGAAACACCATGCCTGTTTCTATCAAGTGAGTTTTTCTTTTTTTCAGCATGAAGATAAACATAGGAACACGGTGCAGACCAGCCTAAATAACTTTGGAGCAAAATTTAAAAAAAAAGAGGGGCGCAGTAACGTCTTTGTGGAAAACTATCACCAATTAGGTCAGTGGTTTCCAGACCCCTTCACTGATCCATGCACAGGGGTTGTGTCCACGTTTTTGTTGGTGTGCATTTCTGCTGGGTCTGGGACTGCTTCCTCATGCACAGCCCATGCGGGGCCTCCCACCTGCAGTCTCTGCATGCTCATCCAACACGAGAAAAGTTGAAAGTAGGAAGTTGATGCGAACGCCTCTCAATTCCCAAGCTTATCAGGGGTCAGTTCTGCCCATTCCTAAACCCTCAGGGCTCCAGGAACATGTCTTCAGAAAACAAGGGTGGCTGCACTGAGTTTATTATGGTTCAAAATTGATAGAAACTCTTCCCAGTACTGAGTGAAAAAAGTAAGGAACTGTAAATTGGTATAGGTCTTGTATAATGTCAGCATCTATTAAACAAATAGATACGAGGGTAGCGATGTAAAGAAAGCATTCTTCCAGAGTTCTTAACACTATTTGACTTTTGTGAAATCACGTATGTACAAGTTACTTTCTTCATTAAGACCCAATGACCTTCAAATTTTAAAAAGTCATAATGTGCTTCCTAATGAATATTAGAATGTGTTTTCTGTATACATGAAGTTGGAAATTTTTTATACTCAATCTTCAGTAATGACTTCTGAAATCTTTTTGATTTTCGAGTGACGCTGCCATAGATATTGAGATGTTCAAGGGACTTTTACTTTAAAGTGTCCTTCTATCCTAGAACATTACTTCAATTCATCATGAGATGCAACATTCATTGACCCCGATCCTATTCCCTGCAGAGCTTGCGCAGAGCAGTACGTGTGTGCGGTTCCCACAGGGCTCAAAGCACCCCCTATGGAGCTCCACACAGTTTGTGCATGGCTGCATGCGCGTACCACTCTGCGTGGACTCCACAGGAAATAGGATCAGGGCCATTGTGTGACTGATTCCACAGCAAATTTGCCAAGTTTATTAGATGATAATCGCTCGCATCCACCACGATTTCAGTACCACAGTTATTGCAGAGTATCATCTTGGGGCTATGGATGCCCCATCCTGTCCTGTTTTGTGGAATCGGTTTTAGATGGTGTCGCCTGCCGATGTGGAGTCCTTGTTGGGATCTGTTCGTGCCACCACTTGCGAACAAGATCCTTGTCTGTCCTGGTTGATGAAAGGCAGTCAGGAGACATTACAGCCTTTTTAGGGAAGGTTATTAAACGGCCTGTGGCACGGCAGCTCCAGGAACATCTGGACTGCACCGGTTTCCTTGGCCCCTCTCAGTCTGGTTTTCGGCCTGGGTATGGTACGGCGACTGCATTGGTAGCCTTGGTTGACGATCTCTGTCTGGCGTTGGACTAGGGTCGTCAGACCTTACTGGTCCTGCTAGACCTTTCGGCTGCATTCGACACAGTCGATCATGAAGTGTTGATGACTCGCCTGCGGGACCGTGCCGGCACGGTCTTGGACGGGTTTCGTTCATTCCTGGCCGGGAGAACTCACCGGGTGGTCTTGGGGGAATGTACATCTTCCCCCCAGGACCTCACATGTGGAATCCCGCAGGGTGCCATTCTGTTCTCCCTCTTGTTTAACATCTATATGTAGCTGTTAGGGGAGATCATGAGAGGGTTTCAGAGCATTCAGCGTCATCAGTATGCTGATGACACTCAACTCTACCTCTCTTTTTCCATCGACCCAGGCCATGCAGTCTCCTTATTTTCCCAGTGCCTGTTGAGCCATCTGCAGCTGAATCCTGACAAGATGGAGGTGATGTTTGTGGACGAGGGCTTGGCGGGCCTAGGAGTGGTTGAATCTCCTCTTGTAGGGGGGGTTCGTCCTCCCATAGTCTCACAGGTACGGAGTCTGGGGGTGCTCCTCGATTCACGGCTCAGCCTGGAATCTCAGGTTGTACCCGTGGCGGGGAGTGCATTTCGACAGTTACATCTTGTTCAGCGGCTTTGGTCGTATCTCTCAGACTCTGACCTCACCACCGTCATCCATACCTTCATCACCTCAAAGCTGGATTACTGCAACGCGGTCTACGTGGGGCTGCCCGAGAAGCCGGTCCGGGGGCTGCAGCTGGTGCAGAATGCCACAGCCCATCTCCTTACGGGGGAGGTGGGGGGGGCGCGCAGGGAGCATATGACACCTGGGCTCTGGGCTCTGCACTGGCTGCCTATAAAGCACCAGGCTAGGTTCAAGGTGCTGTTTTTCACCTTTAAAGCCCTTCACGGCCTAGGCCCTGCCTATCTGCGGGACCACCTCACTCCCCATGTGCCTATTCAACCCTGAAGATCATCCGTGGGAGCCTTTTTGGAGATTCCCCGGGCGAGATGGGTGGCCACCGATGTTAGACCTTTTTCGGTGGCTGCCCCTGTGCTGTAGAACTCGCTCCGAGGAGGCTCGGTTGGCCCCCACTCTCCTGTCATTTCAACGTTTATGTAAGATCTTGCTGTTCCGTCAGGCTTTTGGGGAGGGGGTGGGGAGGGGGTTGTTTTTCTCCCTGCATATGGGATTTTTAACTTTTACATTGTTTTTATTGTTTTATTTGTTTTAATTTGTTGTTCGCTGCCCCAAGCTGCCCTGTGGACAGGAGGGGCGGGATAAAAATATTTTATAAATAAATAAACATATCTGAAAAGCATCTTATTTGTGTGTAACTATATACAAATTATTCATCAATTTGTGCAGGTGCAGGTTTGATAATCAGACCCAAAATGACTGTACTTTTAAATATTACATATAGTACACCATCAGTTCAAAGCTAAAAACTACATGTACGGCTGTTTGAAAGTCCCAATAAAAATTCCCCCCCATGAAAGAAAACGTCCTCTAAATGGAAATACCAGGAAATATGAAGTGTCAAACAGAGCAAAGTGTTGCATACTATCAATTTTAATAGTATAAGGATGAATCACAGGGTTTTGTAACAAAAATAAACGCGTCACTATTGTGAACTGCTATACTGAATGACAGAAAAAAAAATAGGTTACAACCTGGTAATCTGATATAGTAATTTCTGTTAAGAAAAAAATAAGTATAATGATTACATTATACGTAACTAGTATTTACTGACACTGCAGCGGTATTATTACCTGCTTTGTGGTGAAAGGAGTGGAACTAAAATTGTACTATTCAAAACTATTATCAAAGTTTTGGTTTACAAAAGAACTAGAATCTTCAAGACAATTCATGACTACTTACCACCATCCACAGTACCTCATCTCCTATGTTATATTCAACTTCTAAGTACCAAAGGAATTTCGTACAGAGGTCTCTCTTTTTAAAACCTGAGGCTGACTTCAGTGGCAGGAGTCATTTTAAGTGGCAAATGTTCATGAGAGAGCCCCAAATACTTGCCCAAAGTAAAACAACATCAACTATAAAAAAAGACTTGAAAAGCATTCAAATATTACTGACCCAAAACACAAACACTGAAAAAAAATATATACCTTCATTTTTGTCTGGCGATGTTGAACCTAAGGCACAGAACAACAACTCAGTATGTAGTGTATCTTTTAAAAATTAGTTTTGACTGTATCCATTGGTCACCAATTGCGCACTAAACAATTGACTTAACTTTTTATGAAATATAGCTGACACAAACAATACATACGCTGAGATTGAGACACCACTTTTGTACGGCTACGTCCTCTAGAATCTGTCTTTGAATTTACAATACCAATAGAGGGTGTTGAAAGCTTCGTTCGTATACGTCCTAAAAAGAGAAAGTAACAGCAATTGAAGAAGCACTGGATAGTGATGCTAAGTTACTGCCACAGGGTTCATTATTTTGAACTTCATTATTTTATGAAGTTGAGAACCAAAGCTGAACATACCGCTAAGACCTAATCATGCTTGCTTCTTTATTCTGGGACAGAAACTCATAGTAAAGGTTTAAATATCGTAATAAGATTTAGTTTATGTTAAATACTTATCTGGTGATTGCAAATATTTTAGTAAGGGATGTGCACTACTTGTGATCTGAAGTTTTAAATTAAACAAGCTAATTTAAAAAAATTAACAGCCCTGAGCTAGATAACTTTAGTTTCCTCCAGAAATGCTCATTTTAATTTTAAAAAGGCAGTAACAATGAAAAGAAGAGAAAATCATTTTTATAGTTTAAGGAAAGCAGGATAAAATTAAGATAACAAATACTGTGCTCTGCTCATCACTACTTAATTAAAAACTACAATTCTATTCTTTCCATTTTCCATACTTTGGATTACAAAGCCTACTCTTAGCTTGCTTCTGAGCAGGCTATTGAAGATTGATGCTGGCAATACTGAGCAACAGTGCTCCACTTAAGGGACCTGAAACCAATTTCAAGACACCAATATAATCATAGTCTTGGATATGAGCATAAAAACAATACTTGATACTTCTATAGCACACTTGATCCAAAGCACTTTAGAAAAACTAATAAAGCAACTCCCAACATACATGAGGCAAAGTAGTAGTGCTGCTGTTCCACAGATGTGGAAACTGGCATGAGATTTAGTGACTTGTTCATGCTCACAAAGGAAGACTGAAACAGCAATAAAATAGAACCAGCTCTCTCATGACTGCCAAGACAGATGTCCATTCTCTCTGTGAATCAGTTGTACTCTACATATAGTTAAGAGACTGCACATCAGGATAAGTGACTGGTAACTTAAGCTTGAGACTGGACAGACAATTCTGTGCTTTAAGCTCTAAATCAAAATTTGCTCCCTATGCCCTCCTCTACAACCTCCCCCAGCAAGACAAATCTACTTAAGTGACAACAATCTACTTCAGCAATTAATCCACTTTACAATTGGATTAACATAGAAAATAAAATTCTGCAGACATAATCAACCCAGTACAAGCAAGCATACAATCTCATCATTAAACCTATTTCATGGCCAGTCAAGGTAATATTATCCATTGAAGTAGAGGAGGAAATCCACAGAAGGTCTTTGAGAAGAGAACCAGGATAAAGGAGGTTATTATTTGGCTATTAGAAAGCAATGTATTAGAGTTACTGGTTAGGTTGGCTGGGTTGAACTCTGCAAAATCAGCTTTCCCCATATTGGGGCTGAAGTGCACATAACTGGATGAGAATTTGATCCAGAGAGCATAGGAATACAGAGTGCCACCACTTTGTGATGATGCTAAACCATCACTAAAGGCCTGATTCAACTTATTACAATAAAACAATAATTGTGAGGCAGCTGTTCTGATAAATCCATTTGATTTTGAAAATTTCTTCAGCCAAATTGTAAAGTGAACCACCAAGTCCCTAATAAATGACTAACAGTAGCATCTGTTCCCAAAAGCATGAACATATTTGATGAACACATGGAAGTTTTGACAAGCAATGACATTTTTATTACAAATGGTTGCTTGAGGACGAAAGCTAGCAAAAGAATTTGAGAAAGATAAACCACTCTGCGATAACCAAAAATTAAGCAAGTCAGCCGGCAGAATGAAACCCCAAAGCACCATAGTGACCTTAGTCTAGTTATAGAGTTTTGTTCATGGCAATGGAAACATTAAGATGAAAAGTATTTGCCATTCTATCAAAAGATTCATTTCTTACCATCTTCAGAAGCTGTTCCTAAACAGAAAAAAAAATAATACAAAAATGATATTCCAAACAATACGACTACTCTGACTCCATTCCTTCTTATGAGATACTAGTCTTATGAAACCCAACTACCTTCACAAAATAAATTATTTATGCAAGATTGGATATTAACTCTTGCTCTCTTGTATCACAACCCCACTCACTAACTACCTACAGTGGAAGGTCAACAGCTAGACTTTTAAAAAAGAGCTAGGTGCGGGAATACAAACTGCATTATTATACCCCCAAAATTTGAAAAAACACTGAACCTTAGGGAAAAATTGGAAGACCTTGCAATACTTCTGAGTTTAAGACAAAAAAATTGGACTCTCAAACATGTGAACTGACTTTGGTAACAAATGTACTTGAACAAGCAAGTACTCAAGGATTCACATGTCACTTATTCCTTATTGGAGTTAAAAAAGCAATTCATATTTTAAAAAGCCATGCAGTTCCTCTGTACCAAATGCTGGTTAGAGGAAAGAGAATCTGATGGAACGTACAGAAGGAAGACTCTTTCAAGCTAAGTTCAGACTAATAGACAGTAACTCTACATTGCCCAGGTCTTCTTCAGAGAGAGTGCTGTTAATTTTTTTTTAATTTTTTTTTTTAAAAATGCGGCAGTTGCATCAAGGTCACAGTTGAGTACCTGTGCTAGTTTGATAAGTTAATATATACAAATTTATTCTGAAATCATCCTCATTTTGAAGGAAATACCTCAGCATCTAAATTTAAATACATGATTTATGATGTAATCAGTGTCAAACTCTTAACAGTGCCCTGTACTCCAAAAAAAGTGAAGATGAAAAAAGCTGCCTAGGTATAATACTTTTTTCCTCCTTAGGTGCCTTTAAAACAGATACCTGGTGAACATGAGGAGATCTCTTCAGGAAATAACAAAAATTTTAACTGTTCCCATTACCAAAGGAGCATGCCCCTTCAAGTTTATTATGTTTTTGGATCAACTGCATTTTTTTCCTGGTATCCAACGTGGGCTAAGAATATCAATGTAGACATTGTGGGAACTTAACTAGTTCAAGCAAATCTTACTGTCATTCTGAAAAACTGTCTCTTCTCAGCTGGATGAGCCTAATATACTTTACAACAGGCTTTGCCTGTAGGCCCTTCAGAAGATTCAGCTAGTATGCCTTTTAAAATGCTGTTTATATTCTTAAAATAATTTTAAAAAGAAAAAACTATTTTGAGAATCCACGTGTGTTACATTGCACAGGTTTCCATATTAAACTCTTCCAGTTTACATATGGAACTATATTTTTGGTATGCGTTAGAATCATGTTCATCTCACATACGTGAGTGGAGCTCCGCTTTCTTTAGGTTGTTCACAGCCTATCTGTGCAAACACAATGAAAATAGCCGGGTTACATGGGTGTATCAATCTGACTTGCAAGTCTCTAACCTGATGATGCAAAAACCAGAAAAAACCCACTTGCTCCAAAAACCCAATGTGAATATATGGTGTTGTCGGTTACAGAAAAATAAATTCATTCAACCCTGATGTAAAAATCAGTGAGACAAGAATGCAGAACTTCACAATGGCATTTTTAGAACTATAATTTGGAAAATTTACTGATTATAAACGACACCTGTACTCCACACGTTGAAATTGCTCACATTTTAAAATAAACAACCCTGAAAATAATCACATCATTTATAACTCTACCAAACAGCTTCAAGATTGCCACAATTTGAAGAGACCTTCTCTCCTATTCTCTACCAGCTGCAGTCTCAGAACCCTCTGCTCCACATTTCTCATGCTCGAGAGGGCTGCCAGAAAACAGGTGCACAGAGCTGACTGAGTAGATAGAGATGCATCTGACAGTTAAGAATAGTCCTTGTTGTCCTCAGATGATCATCTTAATTTTGATAAACAGTCTGTTTTTGAAAAATAATTTGCAAAAACTGAAGGTATCTTACAATTGCAGAACTAATGGTCACTGATCCATGAAGTATTATTTTAAAGATGGCTGATCAACAAATCCGACTTCCAATCTTCCAGTCAAGTATGTGCATCAGCATCTTTTCAGGTCAATACAGACCATGGTAATTTCTTCCAACAAATGTCAAATTCACTACTATGGCTACAGCTGAAGCAAGTTGTGTACATTTTTATTGTTATTCAAGGGCAACACCTGATTGTAGCTGGAGTAACAGTTGTCATCTAACAACCTAAAGAAGCTGTTTCATGTACAGCCGTAACACAGCCTATCTGTGCAAACCCAAGGAAGATAGCGGGGTTACATAGGTGTATCAATTTGACTTGCAAGTCTCTAACCTGGTGATGCAAAAAAGGAAAGAAAAAAAAAAAAAAGACACCCAACCTGAGAGGAAGTAACCATAAACCATAAGACGCTAAGCGTACTGTTATGCATCCTGAAATGTGACTCACGAATGCAGTCCAAAACAGAAATCTCTCTCTTTTAAAGTAGTATTATAGAAGTCTCCTTAATTATATTTTATAAGAATGGTTTGGGTACAAGGATGATGCTTACATGGGCCTAAGTAAAAGACAATCAGAGTGACTGTATGGAAGAAAACAGAGTAATTTGACACTACACTAAATACTGTCAAATCCAAAAAATAAAAAAATCCATAAGTATAAAGATAAAAATTCAAGACAGTTTTCATGTTGATGGTATTTTAACTTCATAAACAGGACAAAATCCATTGTTAATAACTTGAATGTTGATTAAAGAAGTAGCATGGCAATACAGAAAATTTCTTTTAAATTGACACCTGATGTCCTAGTTCTACTGACAAATATAGCACTAGGATCAGACAATCATGTTAAGACTTTGAAATTAGTATATACAAGGTGATGACATGAGAATTTAGTCATAATTTAGAGATACAAAGTATAGAACCAGACAATCATGTTAAGGATTATGAGATTACTGCACACAGAATTAATGACGACACTTTACATACTAGAATTCATTAGTTGTAATTTAGGAGGTTCCTAGTACAATGATCACATACTTCATGTGAGATGCAAATTCAAAATTTCATGTGATGTTTAACAGGATTAGAAAAAGACAGACAAAACAAGTTCTTACCATCCATCTTGTCAGAGGTATCCTCTTTGTTGAAAGGGTAAGCAGAGAAACAGGGGAAAACTTAGTGGGTTAGAATAAAGGCATTCACAGCAGAGCCATAAAACATTCATTAAGGAAACTACATTAATATTAGAACACTGCAAACACTTGTACACCTAATTCATGCATGTGTAAAAAGTTCATTTTCAATCTATTTTATATAAAATCCTCATCCGTCCATACCCTCCACGCTAAAAACGAACTGTTTTCATTATCTAGATTAGAAAACCCCTGAAAGCAAATGTCTGAACAATATTGGGTGACCAGCAGTCAATAATTCAACTTAGAGACATTTTAGTGTTATTGAAATCACAGTGATCCCAATTTCTACTGAAGTTTTGCAAGCGGAATTTTAACAACACAGTGGTATCTACAAGCAGAACTTTTATAACGAATTCCTGGCCACGTCAAAAAAATGTTTTCCCTGGCGACAGGTCTAGCAAATGTAATGCTTCTTGAATGGAATAAGTCAAAATCTGTATCTTAATAACCCAATTTTTAAAGGTGTACACAGTATACTTATCCAGCTAAAAACATCAACACCTTGAGAGTGTATTAACGATTTCTTGGCCACATGAAATTAAAACACTATTAGAATGCACTCTCCTAGCCTGCACAGTAACACAGCAATGCCCCCATCCTCTGCTCAGGTGAGCGGCAGGAACAATAGTGCTCCTGCACAGCATTACAAGTTTGGAAGGTATCTACTATGGTATTTTAACAGTATGTTGCCAAATAGGGGTGGTTTGGAACAACTGTTCCGTTTTCACAGACATTTCTGCAGAAACAGAACAGTTCTTAATTTTGACCAGAATTCTGATCAGAATCTTCTCCAATCAGAATCCAGGTCGTAATTAAAAAATAAAATACACCAGCCATCATTATAGGGCCATAGTTGTGGCCCTATAGTTAACGTGGTAGCAAACTCTCATTGAACAGCACCTATGCTGTTCAATGGGAGTCAGTAGAGTAAAACTTCCGGTTGGCGACCATTCTAGTTTTCCTCCAGCAACACGTGTTCTGTGATTACAAACAATGAAGGGGAGTCCGGGGTGAGGTGGGGTATCTCAATTCCATACCTGCCTCTGCCTGCTAGTAGTGCTGCAGCAGCAGCAGCGGGACACACAACTCCTCCCCATGTGAATGATCAGAAGGTTTTTGCCTTGTAAAGAAGGTTCTTCGAGATGGCTCCCAACATTCTCACAACTGGGTTGTGAATGCTCACCATATTCAAATAATACACCATGTGATGGTCTCAAGCTCCTCTAGTATAAAAAGCACTCCCCCCCTCAGAATGACAGTTCCTTCCAACCCTTTCTAGGAATATAAGAAAATTCCATGCGGGGCTGGAAGGGTGGGTGTTGTGAGAATGGGCATTTTTAGACACACGTTAAAGTTCCGGATGTTTCAATCTTCTGGGTTAACAAGTCCACAAGTAAGTTCCGGATTCATTTTTCACTCTCTCACACACACCACACAAACACACTGCCCTGAGGCAGTCTCTGGATGCATTCTTTACACAAACACTGCCCTGAGGCAGCCTAAAGTAGCCGCAGCTGTAAACGTGACAGGCTGCCATGGAAACTAAATGACCACAGCTGCTTGGAGCAAAGCAGTTTACCAGGAGAACCATTTACCCACAAAAGTTCTGGGAGAAGTTTCACACAGAAGTTCAAAGATCTGAATGTTTAAGATCTGGATGAGTGATTTAGACACACAGAAAGTTCTGGATGTTACAGCAAACATCCAGGAGAAATGTGTGTCTAAAAACACCCAATGCTAGAAGCCATTTCGAAGAACCTTGTTTACAAGGCAGCAGCCTTCTGTTCTTCTTCGAGTGGCCCCTCATAGGTTGTTTTTATATGGCTCCATCGGGTGGTGGATCTGTGGGTGCACTGGTCCATGGGCAGGTCGTGCACACAGCCACACACGCATCCCCGCTCAGCCCCCACTCCAGTCATCCGCGCCCACGGAGCAAGCACCGTATTCCCCAGTTGCTCCGTGCGTGGGGACGAGATGGAGATGAGTGGGGAAGCGTGTTAGGTGGGCGCGCACACGCACTCCCACTCACTGCAGGCACACGCCACATCATTCATACAGGGCTCCCCCACCCATGAACACACAGAAATCTGCATGTTCATGGGTGGGAGAGGCCCGTGTAAAAAGGACTACATTCTCACAACGGTCTTACTTATACTATCTTAGGTAGGAATTTAGGATGTAAAGCAATATCTATTCTATCTCGGAAAATCTGCAAATATGGATCTGAGATTATTATGCTGCGATTTCATTAATTCTTCTTAATGAAGTTATTGCTAACAGAAATACTGTCTTTAAACCCCCACCTCATAACCAGCTCATTTGCGTCCCCCATAAAATAAATTCATGCTGCCCCAGGGGTGCAAACGAACTGGTTATGGGTAAGGGGCCGTGTGAATTGATTATATGGGAGATGGGGGTGCAAATGAACTGGTTATGGGGTGGGGGCAGCATGAATTGATTATGGGGGCACAACTGAACTGGATATATCTATCTATCTTTTCATGGCATAATACACTTAATAGGCTGGCTGCATTTTGGGTGTCTTGTGTATCTGATAGCAGCAGCTCTGGGCCTGCCGGGCGGTATGCATGACTGATCAAGTTGAATGAGTGTGTGAGATGACAGCATGTGTGTACTGTGTCCGATCGATTGTGTGTGAGATCAGTTAGAATGAGCGTGCGAGTGAGAGGTGAGAGCACGTGTGTGAATGAGCGTGAGAGCTCTTCTACAAGAGACACACCCATTCAGTGGCATGGGTGAGTGCGTCTCATATGAAAGCAGTCGCTTGTGCGCTCCTGTGTAACACACACCTCCAACCATCACCCCTGCACACAGAAACCTGCGAAAAAAGAGGCTGCTCCATGTGGGGGATGTGGGGGGATGGGGGAGCGTCTGTGTGCACCTGCTGTTCTTGTGTCTGGGGCCAGCTTATGCATTAACAAAACTACTAAGTTTCAAAAGAAGGGCAGATTACCTAGACAAAAAAACTTCGATTTAAGAAGCTTGTTAAGGAGGCATTACAAATTATACTCAAACATTAACATGATAGTAAATTGTATGTTAAGGCAACTTTATTAAATATCAGACCAACCTAAACATTTGTATTTTCTTATTCATTAAAAAATTATGGCAACTGAAATTAAGCTCTATACAGTCCTCATCACGTATAAATATTATTCAGTCACCATACCACAAATATGCAGCTTAATTTCAGTGAAGTCAAATTTTTTTTATTAATGAATAAGAAAAATCTATAGATTGGTCTTTAATAAAATTGCCTTTATATACAATTTACTGTCATGTTAACGTTTGAGTATAATTTGTAATGCTGCCTTTACAAGCTTCTTAAACTGAAGGTTTTTTGTCTAGATAATTCTGTTTATGTGCAAATGGCCACAGTATTTTATGTGAGCCGTTCGGAAATGGAATTGAACAATCAGACTGGTCATTCAGTCTGATCTTTGTTCAAAACAAACAAAATGCCCACTTCTGATGGGAGCAGAACCAGGCAAAGATTAGAAGTTCAGCGCTACTGCCAGGAAATCATTAATTTACTCAAAGGTACTGATATTTATAGTTGAAATGGTAAAACAGTGCTTGAGTAAAATTTACACAGACCCACTGATTTAACTGCATAAGCTGAATTTCTGATAAATCAAATTTTTATCAAGGTAAAAGACTGAACAGGACTGCACTTTAAACAAGCTAGCACAATAAACGAAAACCATAGAAGAATAATACATGTGGCATAAAGTGGGAAACATCAATTCGGTTAGAGAGACAGACGAAGGGCTAAACAGGTACGGATTAAAACAACAAAATAAAGGTTTAGAATCATTATAATACATTTTCCTCTGCTGAAGATCATCATCTACATCTTACCAAAATATTGCTTTAAAAGGTATTAATAATTTGGGGTCTCAAAATACAGCTCATTTTAACTGGCAGGGATATTCATGTTCTAGATCTCATTTTAAAAATTACACACACTGTATGCATATATAATCTAGCAGCAGCACGGATGTTGTCTCATTCCCTCAATGATAAGGAGGAAACAAGAGGCCAAGGCAAATAGGAGCAAGCACATTCTAGGCTCTGGCTGGAAGCTGGCTCTAAATTCTTCACCAAACACTCAAAATTCAAGAGCAGTCTTATGTGGCAAATTGAAGATTCTGCATCTGCTTCTCTCAAGTGAAAAAAGGAAGCTTCTTTATGAATTCTGTAGTCAGTTCTGCTAATGGTGTTAATTCGATATGATATTCTCTGCCTCAAAATGTAGTATGAGACAGGGCAGGCACATTGGCTGACCATTCCTACCAAGATACTCAGCAGCAAAGCAGTTAACAGTTTTGTCATTTAAACTGCCACCTTAAGGTTTAGTATTTACAGTCCAACGGGTATGAAAGGGTCAGACTGCTTTCCCATGAGACGGAATGTGCAGCCTTTGGCAGCATGGGTCTCAGTGACACGCAGCTCCCATCTCATGGGAAAGATGGAAGTACTGGTCTTTCGGCAGCAAACATACGCATCACATAGGTGAAAGACCCACACTTCCGCCTTTCCCACGAGATGGGAGCTGCACGTCACTGACTCCCGCAGCGCCGAAGGCTGCGCATTTCCTCTTGTGGGGAAGGAGCCTCAGTACCAACGGTTCACATGCTGCTGACTCAGGAACATGACACAGCTTTGTTTTATATTTGGTTAATGTTTTCAAGGTTACGTTCACTGAAGAGCTAGAAAAAATTATGAGAGAGTTGGGCTTCCGGATGAAAGAAAATATATTATGTCTATCTGTCTGTCTGTCTATCCACACACACACACACAATATAATTTATTATACGGTTAAAGTACAGCTACCTTAAAAGCAGGTGCGTGTGTGTGTGTGGATATATAGATATATATCTATATCCACACATATGTTTGTGTATATTTGCATCTACGTGTGTATGAATGAATGAATGAATGAATAATTTTATTTGTTTGACCATTTGGTCATTACAAAATCCAAACAACATTTTACAACAAACAATAACACCTCAATTACCTCTTCAGTCATAGTTACCATGAATCCTTTTGGCTCTTTAACTTGTATATTAAAACTTAACAATAAAACAACACTCACATTCACCCTACGTGTGTATGTATGCATGTGTATTTATATGTTATATTTATATAATATTTATAAATCAATACGTTTAAGTGTTGTGTATATGTATATACATACACCACGTAGACACAAATGACAGTGCAAGATCCGCCAAGCCTTTGGTGAGGGTGGATGGGTTTGTTATTTTCTTTTATGCCTCCCTTTTATGTATATTTTAAAATATTTTAATTTTTGTAAGCCACCTTGAGTTGCTTAGGCAGGATATAAATGTTGAAAATAAATAACACACACATTTATACATATACATACACACATATAAATTGTGTGTGTGTATATATATTTATTTACTTGGTCTCCAAGTACACCTAATTTTAACAGGTGTATTTTCATTATATATATCTATACACACACACACACACACACACACACACACACACACACACACACACACACACACACACACACACACACACACACACACAGAGTGAGAGTGTTTATTTACTTGGAGACCAAATTAATACACACACACTGGAGCCACAGGAGCAGTTCTATAATTAAGGTGTCTTGCATTCTTTGTTAGTTATAGTTTATTGATTGGCACTGGCTTTCGCCTTAGCCCATAGCCAATACAGGTATAATAAGAATTCACAAACAAAATAAAATACATTATTCATTACATTAATAGTAACCATTCCCCTCATCTCCCCCATATATACAATCATTCTACTACTAAATTATACAAAGTACCTTCCTCATAACCATAAGAGAATTGATCATACCTACACCAAGCAGTCTCCATCAATAAATCTAGGTTGTTCACTTTAAGGGATATTTAACTCTTCAGACGCACAAGGTATTCACCTTTAACCAGCTCTACTTCCCATCTTCAAGGGGGTAAAATTATAATTTAAGTTCTGCATCTTCAAAGCTACCACATTCGGGGAAAAATCTGTTACTTAATTTCCAAGCTAGTCAGCATCAGCTTTCTTTCCCTAGATATTAACCGAACAAAAGTCACTATAGGCATATAAAGCTCATCTTTCTGCGGAAGCAGGAGTACACACATTTTCTGGGCAGATGTCAGAAATTCCTTCCCCTCAAACATGGGGGTAATCCATACATCCCACAAATCATCATACAGGGAGCAACTTAATAACATGTGTTCCAAGGATTCTTGGACACCACACCCACATGGTCAGAGACGCAGTTCTTGTGGTATGGAATTGTATCTCCCATATGTCATAGCTGGCTCTAATAAATGGAATCTCATCCTCATAAAGGCTCTGCGTAGATCACAGGAGGGAATGACGTCTAAATAGCGCTCAAGACAAAATGTATTTTTGGTCATCACTAGCCATGGTGCCACCTTCCACTTGTGGAGTTTTGCCACATCCTCTTGATGGGCAATGTCTAGCACTCTAGATCGCAACACACATTTCTGTTGGTTAGGAGTTAGCCCACAGAATGCCTGGCTAGACAGCTCTAATTCAGCCAGGCTAGTAAAAACCAGTGCTATCAAGGGATACCAGGGCACACTATTGTACTCGAGTTCCTATTTCAGCACATAGTACAATAAAGTACCTTCCCTTTGGTTAATAAGTTTTAACCAGTATCTCAAATGAGCCAATTTACCTAGGGATTTGATCGAAAAGACCCCCAACTCAGCTCTAACAGCAGCTCCCGGCACTGCTTGGGGGGTACCCAAGAGACCCAATAAAAATTGATTCTGAGGACCTCCAACTTCTCTCTACAATCCACTGGCATCAGCTCCATGCCATACAGTAGGATTGTTTGTACTTTTGTCCTATATATTTTAAGAATTTCCAAAGACCGGATAATCTTAGAACTTCTTGCCATATTCAAGATGCGTTTCCCTATTAATTCTGCCTTCTTCCTCTGATATAGGGAGTGTGAATCCCAAGATAATTTCCTAGTGAAAACCATTCCCAAATATACTAGTGATTCAACTTGGTCAAATTGGCCCTTCTGGGTCTTCCAAACATGCTGTTTTACCCTTTTCCCTAGTACCAACACCTGAGACTTGGAGTAATTAATTTCCAGTCTGTTGATACTACAATAATCCTACAAGGAATTCATAAGATTACATAGTCCCCTCCTTGTTTGCGAGATTAGAACTAGATCATCAGCATACAACATTGTCACTAGGGGGTAATTATCGATCTTGGGTGCATCATGGACACACTGTCGGAGAGTATCGACCAGATCACTCAGGTACAAATTAAAGAGCAAGGGGGCTAATAGGAAACTGCTGAGTACATTTACCACAGTAATCAGTTCTAACTTTAGCCATATTGCCAGCATGAAGATATATTATAAGGGTCAGTAGATCCTTATTTATTCCCATAGCAATTAACTGTAACCAGAGTTTGGTCCTGGGGACAGAATCAAGGCTTTCTTCAAGTCCACGAAAGCAAGATGCAGCTTAGAACGCTGAATAATTACATATTTAATGGGCAAGTGCATCAAAAGAAAGTCATTATCCATTACTCAACAATTTGCTTTAAAATCAAAAAATGTTCCACTGGAATTAGTTTGCTTCCATTGGTCCAGGCTTGAAGCTGATCTAACAGAAGTCTTGCGTACAATTTCCCCAACACTGGGAGAAGACTTATCGGTCAATAACACGCAGGGTCTTTGGGGTCACCTTTTTTAAAGAACGGAATACTACTACTCTGGCTCCATTCAAAAGGAACCTGCTTGGTTACATTAATTATTGAAACAAACTTTGCTAAGAGAGCAGCCCACCAGTGAGGGTTGATCTTAAATACCTCAGCAATAATAAAATCACCTCCTGGGACTTTGTTAAACTTTAATTTTGTGATAGCTGCAAGCACTTCTAGTTCTATTAAAATAGTTTCAAACCTGTTGTCCTCTGGCGTACTACTTTCCAAAAGTGCCAGGATTTCTGCTGTACCAATTGATAGATCCCTATAAAGGTTCCCAAAAAACTCCACCCATATGTGATCCTCAATGTAATTCAACCTGCGTTCAACCCTGCCTCGGCAAAATTGGTTAAACATGTACCAAAATTTAGAAGAGTCCCGCATCGCTGCTGCCAAATTGAGTGAGGACCAGAATCTAATTTCAAAACTATTCTTTTTCGCTTGAAGTAGTTTTTTATACGTATTTTTCAAGTCTATGAAATCTTTATAGAGGACTGGCGAGGGCAGAGACAGCCACTCCTTTTTTACTTTCATAAGGGAGTGCTTCATAGTTCTACAGTCCTTATCGAACCAGCCATTCCTGGCCCGTGTTTGTTGCCTAGATTTCCTTGATAACAAATCGAAGCCTATATCCTTAAGGACTTGAAAGAATTCCTCCTTAAATGGGACACCCCTCCTAGCCCTAAGCGGGGGGGTGAGTTTGTGACCGCCCACCCCTGAGCAGGGTGCCGGGCGGGGAGGGGACAGGGGTACTTTGCCCTCCCCCGCCTGCCTATTGGGCAACGGCACCAGGGGGGCCGATGGGATGGAGTGGAGGGGCACCTGGGCAGGGGGCGTAGACAGGTATATATTTACCTGTGCCGGCCGGGTGCCTCCTCCTCTCTTCAATCCCATCTACCTTGTCCTTCTCCAGGATCCCATCCCTCCAAGCCAAATGCCCTTGATCCCACAAAAAATTAAGTAGCTGGATGGTTTTTGCTGTAGTCCATCCAATCCTAACCCTAACTGGTTTCCCTTTCTTGACCCGGTCATTAATAATTGGTAAAGCCCTGGAGAAGATATTTAATCACAAGGGCAGATGGTTAAATTCCACTCTGCAAATGATCTTAAAATTCCCAACCATATCCCAGTCCCATACATTGAGCATTTTATAGTCCACAACGCTTCTTCCCTGGGGGCCCACAAAGGTAAAATTCCCTTCTGGATCCCCAGGTGTTCTTCCATTGAGGACTATAAGGTCCAGGGATGTTATCAGGGACAACATATGGTCCTTGGAATCGGAACAGGATACATCAGACGGCACCCTGTCCGGTAGGGCATAGATCTCCCCCAGGGCACCACCAATCATATAACTATCACACCCTATTGGTGTTCCAATCCCCCATGATGATTAACTTAGCCCGAGGGCACTCCTCTCCTAGCCTCTGCAGATGGTTCTCTAATTCAGTCCAGATGGTAGGGTCATAAAAAGATGACGAGGTTGGGGGGGATGTAAACATTTACTACTATGAGTTGTACACCTGGAGTTATGACGCCCAGGACAACCAATGCTACTTTACAAAAAAAAGGCAGAACTACACTCTTTGTTAAAACCACAGAAAGCCTACTTGTTATGAAACTGAGAGGATTTATCCCATCAGTGTGAAATCTGGCTGGGAGCATCACATTGGTGAAGGGTAGAAACTGTCAAAATGTCAGACAGATTGGTTGAAAAATGGCTGTGTTATGGGGGGCTATATTTAGTGCATTCCCCTTTCAAAGAACAATTACAGTATCTAAACACCTATCAGTTGAAGACAGGAGTTAAGGTTCTTAAAAATTCAATCATGCTCCAAAAAGGATGAAAATTTTAAGTTAAGGCTCCTGTCCTAACTTTTGTGCCATGTAAGCAGTAAAAAACATTGTACTCTCGCAGTGAGATGTTTTAATCTACTTCTTGTTTTTCTCTGGATACTTGTAAGTTTATTTTGATTTGTTTGAAATAATTATTTGGAGTTCCATGTAAAACAGATTTTGTAGATTGACATACTTGTTCCTTTTTTCCCTTTTTAAAATATTTATAGCATGTATGTATTCTAACTGGCAATTTTTACAAGAAGAAAAGCCCTGATGCAGATCTAGAGTTGAAACGCGTTGGCTACTTCAGATATCGGTGAGCAAAAGCCTTAACTGCCAATTGGTTCCAAGTATTATGTATAGTTATTTCAAGTGATTACACATTTTAAGTAATTATATCAACAGTTTTGCTCTTTGTTTTATATCATATATTGTCTTATATTTTTATTGCTTGATGTAATCAATATTCTAATTAAGTTATTTATATATATTCAAATATAGCTATTTATAAGATTGTTTACAGTGTTTTAAGTAATTTGGACAGGTTCTTTTTGGTGCTGATTATTAGCTGCATCTGCAGTTATATATCTCAACTATTTGAGTACTTTGTCTATTTCTAACCTTTTTAAAAATAGTAACATTTTCCTATTAGAAAGGACGAGGGTGGGGGGCCGAACAGGGACTACGAAGGAGGCGGGAGAGGGTGAGGGGGCAAATGAGGGGAGACACAAGGGGGTGGAGGGGTCAGAGACTAATTCAGTTGGTTTAATTAATTAGATTTCTAGGCCGTCCCCTCCTGCAGCTCAGGGTGGCTCACAACATGTTATAAAACAACTAAACAACATCCATGAAACATAATACAAATAATATAAAATAAAATAAAACCTCCATGGTGGTGATTAAAACCCTCCCTTCCCTCTTCCCACCCTCCACCTGTCTCCCTCGCCAAAAGCCTGGCAGAACAGCCAAGTCTTGCATTGTCTGGGGAAAGAGGACAGGTCTGGGACCAGGCAGACCTCCATCAGGAGGGAGTTCCACAGTCTTGGTGCAGATACTGAGAACGTCCTCCTCATTGTCATTGCCTGAGATACCCAGGGAACCCCCAAGGAGGGTGTCCCCAGCGGACTGCAGGGGCCAATCCAGGACTCGGGGGTGAGGCAATCCCACAGATAAGTGAGGCCCAGGCTGTATAAGGCTTTAAAGGTCAAAACCAACACCTTGAATTGGGCCTGGAAGACTATAGGCAGTCAGTGCAGAGATCGGAGCACGGGTGTAATGTGCTCACAGCGACCCATCCCCATGAGGAAGCAGGCTGCCGCATTCTGCACCAGCTGGAATCTCCAAACCGCCACCAAGGATAGTCCCACATAAAGCACATTGCAATAGTCCAGTCTTGAGGTGATGAAAGCATAGATGATGGTGGCTAGGTCAGAGACATACGGCCGAAGCCGTCGTACCAGATGTAATTGGCAAAATACACCCCTTACCACAGCTGCCACCTGGATATTCAGGCAGAGCTGCGAGTTAAGGAGCACCCCCAGACTCCGAACCTGAGGGAGTAACGGAGGGTGGACCACGTCAATTATGGGTGCCACCACTCCCTCAGCTCCTCCCACCAGCATCACCTCCGTCTTGTCAGGATTCAGTTTCAGATGGCTTGCCCTCATCCAATCCCCCACAGCCGCCAAACATCGGGTAAGCACCGAGATTGCCAGGCCTGAGTCAGTTGAAAAGGAGAGGTAGAGTTGGATGACACCGCACACCATACCATCAGATGACTAAGGAGGAGGCAGGAGAAGATATGGGGCTGAAGAAGGGCTAAGGGGGAGGCAGGAGTAGGATGACTCTCTTCCCAACTGCAGCAATGGGGGGCAGTGTCGGCTCTGAAATGCTATTCCAGCAATGGCATTCCAGCATGCTCTATCTCTAGGCAGCATGGTTTAGATGTAGTACATAAAGTTACTTTTCCTTAATTCAACTGAAATCAGTCCTTAATACATCCCTATGTCTGTAGAATGATTAGCTAGATTTATGGGCGGAGGATGTTAGGTCAGAATTGAGCTCAAACCATTATCTGGAGTGAATTCCTACAAAACCCTTTGCAGAGTCCTAGTATTTATTATCCCTATTCTCTTTTAAGAGTAGCCACTCTGTTCAGAGAGGGCTATGTTCTCAGTTCTCCATTTCAAACATCATAATACTCAACTCTCCTGCTATCCTCTTCAGAGAGATGGCCCTTTTTCAGACACAGAGCTCTCCGTTGCTCCCCTGGAGTTTTGGTTTATACAGGCAGCAAGCTTCCTACACATCAGCCCTGTGCCTCTCCACCCACCCAACCTGGGGGCCTGGAGCATGTGCACACACAAACACCCCTCTCCACTGTACCTATGGGCCTGCAAAGTCCTCCACCCCGGAACATTCTGAACACCTCCACTGGATGTTGTTGATTTGCTAGGCTCCCCGCATAGATCGCTGCATTTCTGGGGCAGCGTATAGTGGGCGAGACACTTAGGTTCCTACATGATGTAATGTGCAAATAAAAAACATAACATAGCTGACTCTTGCATTCATTAAGAAATATTCTTTTACATATGGACAGACCTAAAATTAAATTGCACTGCAGTTTGTTAATATCAGTTTGTGGTTATCAGATACACATATGCAGAGATTCACCCATATTCAATGTGTTTTCCCCACTGCCACCAATGTGGAAAACACACTGAACACTGGTCCCTCCACAAAAGTACACTCCTTGACATCAGTATACGTAACTGATTGTAGACTGATCCTAAAAGTCTTTTTTTCTAAAGTCTTGTGAAAATACTTACATGCCAATCTTCCTTCATCACAAAGCATACAATAAATAAACAAACAACAATAAATATTTATATAACACTATTAACGCAAAGATAAATGTCATTAGAAAACAGTACCATTTGCTGCCCTGCTAGCTCCAGACAGAGTACTATGAGACTGGTGTGGGAAGAAATAAGGTGTGACTGCTGTGGACAGAAAGTATAATAGCTTGGTGGGGTGGAGGGAGGAGTGTTGTCTTGCAAAGTGTTGATGGATGTAGCTACAGTAAGTGCAAGTACTGCAGCTGAACCAGAGCCCACCTTAGCATCTGCATGTGGGGTGGGTGATTTGCACCCACTAAAGACTTGCTAATTGCCTGGGGATGTAGAATGAGCAAACAGTATGTTTAATAGGCTAATAAAATGTCATCACTTTCACCCTGATTGATTTAATTTGCAGAACACAGAGTTTTCTGGTAGGGGATGTGGTCCATTCCATCTTCTGCACTGGGACCCATTCCAGTCTCTGGCGCAGATGGTTATATGTCTTGATTCCATTTGATGGAAATTATGCAGCAGAAGATAGTCATTGACATTACCTCAGCATTAACCTGCAAATTCCACCTGAATATGGAATACGAGGAAAACTGTAACTAGCACTCTTATTTGTAACTATCACTAATCATCAGATATTTTAGCAGATTTTGTAGCATGTGTCATGTAACAGTCATACAATGTTTTTATACTGTTTATGGCTGAAGAGTAAACAGTGGCTCTCATATTGGTTTAAATGGCTTCACTAGAATTATATTTTATTTTACAGAACTGTAAGAAATTGAGGTGTCTTTAAAGTAGTACATGAAATCTAATTCCCTGCTTCAGTCACTGGTTTAAATGGCAAGAAATAGCCCTTTAAAAATGACAGAAGTGTACTTCTGAAACAGCTGAGCTTCGCTGTCTTCAAACTGACTGTACAAATTAAATTAACAGTGAGTATGGGGAACGTTGAGGAAATACATTTTTATTAATGTTATTATTCTTGTTTCTTCACAGCACAATATAGCCCATTGTTTTGAAGCTTCAGTTTCCTTTTTAAGTGAAAGAAAGCTGTGGGGGCATGACATGGTTGCGAAAGGAATTTTTTATACATGACTTTTAAGGTACTGAGTAAGTAATTCAGTTCCAAATTATTAGCATTAAATTCTGGAGAAAGGTGGACTGAAAGCAAGCAGCACAACAATAAATTTTAATGTGGGCTAATTACTAATGAAATTATGAACATGTTTTAAATTCAGGGAGCAGAGAGAAAGAGCTTTTCTTGGCACCAGTACTGTCCCCAACTAGTTCCAGGCGAGCTGGCAATGTGGGCTCGTCTTTGCTCACCTCCTGCAGGTGAAGAGCTCTTTCGAACCTCCATTGCAGCTCGAATTTCACCATGGGATTGCTCACCTGGCTAATGACTACTGACTGCCCATTGTATACACACACACACTGATCTGCTCATCCCCCGCGCACAGAACACCAACTTCAGCATTATCTACATTACACGGATCAGATCTAGCTCCCCCCCAGAGACTAGGTACATTTCCCCGACTTCAACAATTCTCAGATTGATCCAAGATAGCCCTTAACAATATTAGACTAACTCCCCCATCTGCTTCATCTCACTAGCCCGTCTCCACTCACTCAATTGGTGCATTAGCTCCAAATTCAGGGGGCTGAAGTCTCTCCCTGTGAAAACAACAAGTAGGAACCATGGGAGCTCTCCTGCAGCCTTTTCAGAACAAGGAAATCCTGTTGGATCCCAATCCAATCCCAGCACCCGCCACCTGCAACTTAAACCCCCGCCTACACCCACCACCTCATGCACCCACAACTTAAACACTTGTCTGCTCCCATCCCCCACTACTGCAAGTTAAACCTCCCTTTTAGGCTGCTAGGGCCTAAAGCCTAAAAGTGAGGCTTAAAAGTGAAGCCTAAAAAATTAGACCTTCCTGCTCTCTTGAGATTCTCAAAAATCCCCTAAGTGCTCTGCACATGCACTAGATGGCTACCGCAGCCATACTACACATGTGCTGCCCTGGTAGCCATTTTGTGCAACCACAGAGCATTTTCTGAGGTTTCTCAAAATTTTTGCAAGGTTCTCAAAACCCCAAAACATTCTGTGCATGCATGGCCCCTGGAGGCCATTTTGCACATGTGCAGAACACTTTAAGGAGTGTTAATATGGAACTCGAGAATTTCCCTGAGAATGATGGCAAAAATGCCCATTCTTGTGAAATTCTTGACCCAGATAATCTTGCCGAGACACCCATTCTTGAAGGGGTTGAAGTCTCATTTCACCCCTACTTAAAATACACTTTGCCTCATCAATAGCCAAGGTTTTAAAAAAACAAAGCACATTTGCACTCAATTTTCAAACTCATAACTCAGTTGTTTTTCAACTGGTCTCTGAGATTTGGACAGCTTCTACCCCTTACCAAAGCAATTCTCCATACAAAATTTCAGATTGATAGGATAAATGTGTGTGTGAATTACCATGAACACTATGGTAAACTACTGGGCCATGGTATGTATGGGCCCCACTTTTTGGAGTAGGGGTAAGTATCAAGCCACCTCAAGTGACAATTTATAACACATACTTAAAATCTCGAATCACGAAAAATTCTCACCAGCCACCTGCTGGGAACCTACTGGCCCAGAAATGGGCATTTTCTTACTTGCGAATTCCCATTTTTTTCTCCAACAGGATAGGCAGCCTGGACAGACAGTTATGTCCCTCCTTGCTTGCTGTAGGCAAGATCCAAGATTGACAGCCCTGCCAATAGTAGACAACCCTCTTCCCGGCTCCCCAGACTGTCAAAGCTACTAGACTAAAAATCTGGTCAAACTAATCTTCATTTAAACCATAAAACTGATTTAAAAAAAGAACCCCACAGAATTCTATCAGAGAAGAAAGGAAGATTTGAGAGAGAAACTGCCATCCCCAAACCAAAAGCTCAGCCCTTAGTTACAGTAGGAATCCATGATGGGTGAGGCCAGGCTGCCCATTCTGTTGGAGAGAAGAATGGAAATTCACAGCTAAGAAAATTTCCATTTCTCTCTCTCAGCACAGAATCAGCAGCCTGGACAGATGGGAAGTCCCAAAGCAGGGTCTTCCTGAGGGAGGGCGTATTCTCGCCTCCAACTGTAGAGACCTGGACTTAGAGCTTCCCTGGTGATTTATGTATGTCATCATTGCTATGTTGTCTGTTCGCACCAGGACATGTTGGTTACGAACCATCAGGTCCAGTTTGGATTGTGCAAATTTAATGCTCTGAACTCGAAATGACTTATGTGCAGGGCTTTCTCTTCGCAAGACCAGGAGCCTTGAGAACGGAGATGTTCCTCAGGTGGGCTCCCCACCTGTAGTTGCTCACATCCGTGGTGAGCACCAGCCTGTTCAGATCCCTCACTGGCATGCCTTACAAAAATCTGTGCTGTCCACCAGAGCAGGCTCTACTTCACTGTAGACAAAGATATCATGTGGCGAGTTCATGTTGCTATCATGTCTTGGAAGGTCGTAGAACCCTTCCAAGACATGACGTAAACCTTGGAAGTGTTCTCAAATGTAGGCGGATCCAGTTGACTCTGTCCAAGCAAGACACTGTGGAGCCCAGGAGTTAGGCTGCGAACATCACGTCTGACGTGGTCTCCAAGTGCAGGCAGTGCACCATAGACACTAGCTTCAGGATCCTTTCCTGTGATAGGTACACCCTGTTGCTTTTTGTGTCCAGCAGGAACCCCCAAGTGTATCAATGTCTGTGATGGGAAAAGGTGGCTTTTCTCCCCATTGATGAAGATGAGAGACTCCAGCGAGCCAACTGTCACATCCAGGTGTCTCATCACTTGGTGTCTTCATGTTGCCCGAATCAGAATATCATCCAAAAAGGGATAAATAGGAATCCACCTCTGTCCGAGACATGCTACCAGAACCACCAGGATCTTTGTGAAAAACCTGGAGGATGACGACAAACCAAATGGGAGAGGTTTGAATTGGTAATGTCTCTCCTCATAAGCAAAGCAGAGGAAACGATGTGACGGACATACTGTCATATGGAGGTATGCTTCTCTGAGGTCGATAGAAACAACTGTGAGGAAGTCCCCCGGCTGAAGTGCCAAAATGATGAAGTGAAGCGTCTCAATCTTGAATTTCCTGTACCCGACCTTCTTGTTCAGAGACTTCAGGTCTAGGATGGCTCTGATGTCTCCATTCCATTTGGGTACTGTGAAGAAGTAGTAAGCTACGGAACGCCTGTGAACTGGAGGTGCTACTTCTGTTGTGCCGATGTCTATCAAGTGTTCTATGGGCCTGAGAGTGGGTAGGTGCTTTCTGGTGTCCTTTGACTGGTGACAGTGGGAAGCAGTCTCTTGGGGGAGTGCAGAACTCTATGGTACTCTTTGATACCGTTGCTTTGACCCTGGTGTTCGAAGACATGGCGGTCCACTGCTCCATGAACTTTGGAAGTCTCCCCCCTATTTGGTCAGTCGAGGGGGCAGGCTGTCTGCCAGTCAGGCCGAGGGACGGTTGGTCATGCTTCTACTTGGCTGTTTGTGGGGGAAGGATTTCCCAAAATTGCCCCTCCTATGCTGTCCTTTGAACCTGTTGTAGCAACAGAAGTCTCTACACTGTTGTTGTCCTCTCTGGCCATGAAAATGCGGTTTGGGACAAGAAGGCTGCTTTGCTGTAGGGGCTATGGGGAAGCTCTTTTTTCTTACTGGACTCTACCATGAGAGCCTTGACCATTGCTTTCCCGAACAGCTTCCCCCACCCATGGAGGCGAGACCCTGCTATCAACTACCTTGGATGATACATCTACTTTCCAGGGCCTGAGCCAGATAGAATGTCTGAATACTACATTAGTCACCATGGTCCGAGTGTTAAGTTGCATGATGTCTGATGTGAAGGCTAATTTTTTTTTTTTAAACTGTCTTTGCGGTCTTTGGACTCCGCTTTCTCTGCCGGGTCTGTAGCCCACAGGTACACCACCCTGCAAAAGCTGGAGACTGAGGCCATGGCTCTCAAAGGCTAAAGAGGCGGCCTCATAGTTCTTAGCATAACCTCAACCTTCCTGTCTGGGGGATCCCTTAGGATAGCCCTTCACCTCGGCTGGTAGGGCCACCGATTTGGACAAGTCTGCTGCCGTAGTGTCCACTTTAAATAAGCCAACCAGAGCCTCTTAGTACTTGGGAAGGGAATAAAAATGCCCTCAATCTCCCTCTGACATCACCATTCTGTTTGGGTACTGTGAAGTAGCAGTAAACACCCGAGTGCTATCGCGCCAATGTCTATCAAATGTTGTACGGCTCTGAGAAGGGTTAGGTGCTTTCCCGTGTCCTTTGACTCTAGTGACACCAGGAAACAGTCTCTTGGCGGAGTGCGGAGCTCTATGGAACAGAGCTAATCATGAGCTAATTCCACAACATCTGAGATGCAAACGGAGGGGGAGGAGATTGGGGGGGGGGGTCTTGTACTTAGCAGGGGCTGCCCATTCCTCCTGGATAGCATCCAGGTACGACTGAGCTAAAAAGACAACCCTGAGTTCAGCTGCACGTCTGGGAAAAGCTCTCTTATTTTCTTTGGGAGATGCTGACCCACTGGGGTGGAGGCAGCAATTGCAGTTCAGTTGTCACCTTTCCCAAGAATTTACTGAACTGCTCTTGCTCTAAAACCCTGACTCCAGAGGGCTCCCCAGGTTTGTCGGGGATTTCCCCTTCCTCCCTCTCCGAACCCTGCAAAAAGACTCCTGGGTGGGTGTCTGTGTAAGAGGAAGATGGGGAAGACCACCTCTGTTTTTTCTTTTGTCTTTATCCCTCTTCCTCCTTGGGGACCTTTTGGATCTCTTACTGGATCATCTAGAATGGCTCTTACCTCTTTTGCCCCTTCCCCTGCAGACTGGGGGTGAGGCAGATGAGGAAGAAGCAGAAGAGGTGGTAGAGGAGAAAGAGTCATGTGAGGACTCTCTGCCCCAAGGGTGTTTAACCTTACCACAGGTCGGGCTGCACCCCCTGTCCCTGGTTGGGGAATACCTGGGTTCCTCAGAGTCTCCTCCGTCGGGGATTTCTCCCTGGTTGCTGGCAGAGAAGCTAGCTACTTGGGAGTCTCTGTCCCCTGTGAACACTGCCAGCTGGCCAGGTTGGGTGGCTATTTGCCTACCAAGGCATCAGGAGCACTTGCTCTGGTGCCGCCTCTGAGGGCCCAGGGGAGAGGGCATGCAGCTCTATATCGCCCTGGTGGCTAGAACCCTGCCCATTCCTCATGACTTACTGCTTCAGTGGCTCTCTGGGACAGACTGTTCCCCTGTGGGTTTTTTTTCATTCCCCACTGCGTTGTGCCTGCCCTTGCTAGTCATCTGCTGGGCATCACATCTGCTGCCTTTCAGCTCCATGCAAGTCATGGTGGTGGGGGATGGGTGGTGACTGTGCTCGAAAGAGTGTGAAAAGGCAAGCTGCAGTCGAAGCCACGCTGAGCAACAAGACGGCTCCAGCCTTCGCCTTAGCTCCGACTCACTCCCATGCTACAGCAAGGAACAGGAGTGGCTCTTGGAGGGCAGGCTCCCCTCCCCTACAGGTGTCTAGATGGAGAGAGGCTAAGCCTGGAAGGGGAGGGGGCTAACACGAGGAAGGTTACCCCCAGAGCCTCTTGCCCAAGCCTGTGGCCCCTAACTCCTAAGAGGAGAAGGTGTGGAGCAGACCCACACAAAAGGAAAAGCAAGGTAAAGGGAAGACCTAATGTCTAGGTTGGTTCTGAGAGCCAAGGACCCTGCCTCTGATCTCAGCACAAGGCAGAACCAGACTGGGGAGACGGGAAGAGGGTTGTCTCCTCCTACTGGCAGGGCTGTCAATCTTGAATCCTGCCTACAGCAAGCAAGGAGGGACATAACTGTCTGTCCAGACTGCCCCATCGGTCCAGGCTGCCCATTCTATGCTGAGAGAGAGCGCGTAGTAACTGTAACAGCTTCCTCTTTGGACAAAGACCTATATTAGAAATCGTAATGTAAAGAACAGCAAGACATACATAATCTTAATGGCATACTGAGAATAAGTTGAAAAAAATTGTGGCTACATCTTATTCTTCTATACTTTTCCTTTCTGTCTGCCTCCATCATGTGTTAGAAACTGTCGTGCAAAGAGCAGGAAGACAAAAAATCTTAATGGCATGCTGAGGGGAAAATATTTATGGCTACACTGTTCTTATTCCTCTATACTTTTCCTTCCTGCCTCCATCATTCTAATATTGTTATGTTTAGTGTATTTAAATTATTGTAAATAATTTTAACAGTTCCATGAGTCTTTTATTGCTATTATGGCCCCGTACAGATACGCATTAACCATAACCAGCCTTCTAGAATAACAGTATTAACTGGATATCCCAGGCAAAAAACATTAACTTCAAGATTTCAATCTAAGTTTTGAGTTACATTTCTTGTATATGTTTATTCAACACTGGGTTAGTAAGTCATGGTTGAAACTATGAATCTTTTAAAAGAGAACTCTTTAAACTTTTAAATTTACATTTCCGATTAATAGGTTAATTCTTCATCTTGAGAGAAGAAAACAACATTATAACTATTCCAGTCCAACTTTTATACATTAATGTGCTGTCCTCTTCTCTAATCCCCAGATCATAGGCAGGGAACCCTAACCCCCGTGGGCCAAATCTTGTCAGCAGCTCGTTTTTATTTGGCCCCATTCCAATTCTTGGATCTGGCCCATAAATTCAGCCTATACCCTCAAGCACCAAAGAGTGTGCTCGGGGGAAGGGAGCAGAGACGAAGAAATGCACTTGAGGATAGAATGGATCCATGGCACCAGATCCATGATCTGGCGTCTCCTTCCTAACCCTATCCTGAGAACACATCTGAAGTGCTCCCCCACAATTCCTCTCTGGTCCACAAGACATTTAGGGTGGGGTGCAACGTAGTGTTTCAGTTAAGTGTATGTACCCCACACCATACTGCTACTAATGAGCAATGTACATAGGAACAAAAGGTGGTACTTTACAAGCCTGATAAGCTGGGCTACAATTTGACCCTTAGGCACTAAACAATTTTAGCATCTAACATTAGAAGTGATACCACGGACAGATTTCTGCTCAAAGATCACTGGCAACACTTATAGTGTCTCATGTCAACAGTGGAGTTTAGGATGTCTAACAAACTCCGATTCTATTTAGAACAGTATAACAAAGCCTAGGTACAAAATCTATCAGTAGGTCATGTGTAGGAAGTAATCTCCAAAACCAATACTGTACATAGTACAGTAATTTTTTAAAACTCTTACGATGCATTTGCTATAAGACTATATAAAAATTAACATCTGCAGAGAAGGGGGATTTTCTGCAATTCCTCACCTCATCATTGCTTTGAAGACCTGGCAGAAATGCTGACTGATTCCTCTACTACACACTTCTCAACTGCTAAACCTCAGAAGGGGTAAGGTCTCATCTATTTGTTCAGAGTATAATTAAACACACACCTTCTGTAAGAGCCTTGCCCCTCAGTAAAAAAGCCTGTAAGGTCCCAAAATATTTACAGGCCTAAATCAACAAGTTCTTAACATAACCCACAGAAAGAATTTCTAAACAAAGAAAAATTAAAGTAACTCCTTATCAGATAACACTAGTGTCTCTTAATTCATGCACTTAGTGTCTCATAACAGTGCACTAGAAAGGAGAATTGGTCACCTACCTCGGTGAATTCATTTCTCCTCTGTCGACGGATAATCCTCCGCACGGGTAGCTCTGCGGATGGCCGCCGGGAGGCAGAGGAAGAATATATCTGTTGCACATGCGTACAGAGCTAGTCCTGACTCTCTCTCAACAATCTATATCCAAGCCGAGGGCCGGTCCCTGAACCATCTAGAATACTTCCAACTTACAAATGGTTAATGCACAACCATGCTAACTCGTTCTTCTTCTCTTCCCCCCCCCCTTCCATGAAGAAAAAACCTTCTTAACCGTAGTGACCCAACTAATTTTTCCTGAACCCTTGTAACTTAACCAGAAGTACAGAGCTGTTTGCCAGGGAGGGCTGGAGGATTACCCGTCAACAGAGGAGAAAGGAATTCACGAGGTTCTCCTTTCTCCCTCTGTCTCCGGCTAATCCTCCGCACGGGATGTACCCGAGCCCTTAAGATCCCTCAGTGTGGGAGCAAACAGCGCTAGGAGAGTCCAGCATTGCCTGCAACACCCTTCTGCCAAACGCCGCTTCAGCGGACTTGAACATGTTCAGCTTATAGTGCCTAACAAAGATGTGTAGGGATGACCACATTGCTGCCCTACATCTCTCTTCATAAGAAGCTCTTGCCTTAAAGGTGTAAGTAGTAGCTGCACTCCTTACCGAGTGTGCCCAAATCTGAAGAGGAGGAATCTTATTTTTGGCTTTATAAGCCTCTATGATGCATTGCTTTGCTCATTTTGACAAAAGCGTTTTAGAAGCCTTCGATCCTCCCCCACCCGGTCTGATATTTATGAACAGAGCTGTAGTGGACCTGAGACGCTGAGTCCTGTTCAGGTAGATCTTTAACGCTCTCCTGACATCCAGCGTGTGCCACACCTTCTCCTTTGGATGAGACGGTTTGGGACAAAAGGATGGCAAAATTATCTCCTGGCCCCTATGGAACATCGAGTTTACCTTAGGAAAGGCCTGATCTACCCTAAGGGTCAGCGACTGATCCTGGAAGGAACATAAGTTCTCCTCCACCGAAAGGGACACCAATTCCGATACCCTTCTGGTTGAGGTAACTGCCACTAAGACTACCTTGAGGAATAGAAAGTAGAGAGAAACATGTCTTAACGGTTCAAAGGGAGGTCTGGTTAGAGCGTCCAGAACCATGTTCAAGCTCCATGAGGGACATCTATGAATAACTGGGGGAGATATCGCCCTCGCTGCTTTCAGGAACCGTTTGACATGCTTATGGGATGAGACCTATCTACCTGCTACAGCCCTAAGCACTGAATTGATTGCTGCTGCCTGCTTAGCCAGGGTGTTGGGTTTTAGACCCTTGTCCAGGCCATCCTGCAGAAACTGTAGGATGGATGCCATCTCCGCTTTACAGGGATCGCAGCCCTTCTCAGCTGTCCATAAAGCGAAGGTCTTTCAGGTAGCCCCGTATGAACTCCTGGTGGCAGGTCGTCTAGACTGTTGCAGGATTGTGAGGACGGCGTCTGAGTATCCCTTCTTCAGTGCTGAATACTCAAGCGCCACGCTGTCAGTCTTAAATTGTGAAGGTTTTCGCATGTCAGCGGGCCCTGGGTGAGAAGATCCGGTCTCAGGGGTAGAATCTCTCATTGTGCGTGGCTGAGTTCTATCAAGTCTCTTTTGTCCCCACTTGTTGAAGCGTCTTGTGTTTGGATTTGTCGCCAACGTCCGCTAGTACCTTGTCCAAACACACTCCAAAAAGTTTCAGACCCTTATAAGGGTGCTGAGACTAACAGATTCTTAGCCGTGACATCCCCTTGCCATGATCTGAGCCAGTCTCCTTCTTGCTGAGATCGAGCTCGCCAGGGCTCATGCCGACCATCCCATGGCATCCATAGTGGCATCTGCTAAAAAGGCCATCGCCAGGGAAATGTGTGACGAAATGACTTGAGCCCTTTTGTCTGAGATTTCAGGGTTCTGAGCTTCCTGCATCCAGGAAAGAAGGGCCGGTGCCACATAAGAGGCTATAATGTTCACCTTTAGAAAGGAAGCTGAAAAATCCAACCCCCTGCGGAGGGCTGCATCTATTGCCTTATCTGTGGGGTCTTTAGGATAACAATCCCCCTCTGTGGGGAACACAGTTTGCCTCGCAAGGGATACTGCTGCCGCGTCTACCTTAGGATTTTTGAATATTGGTTCCTTCTTTCTCGAGAAGTAGTACAGGGAGGATTGTGTCCTGTTCATCCTATGTGCCTTATCTGGGTGTTTCCATTCCTCTAGGACTAGTTTCTCGAAAACCTTAGAGGGATAATCCTGCCTCTCTCCCATGGAGGGAGGAAATGAAATCCCTCTCCTCTTCCTCCTGAGAGTCAGAGGAGTCCTCCTTTATTGGTCTTTCCTTTAACTGGAGGGTCTTAGACACTTGTGCTAAGAATTCCTCCCTGTAGGAGAAAGGGAATTGTCTATCCCTTTCACTGGGGGTCTGGGCGAGGATCCTGGAAACTTGGGCCTTCCCCTTCACCCCACTCCTGCCTCGACTCTTGCTCTGAGTTAGATTCTAGCTCAGCATGTGTCAGACCTCTGTGCTTTTCAAGGTTTGCCTACTGCTCACTGTCCTCCGAAGAGGGAGGAGATTCCAGCAGTTTAGTTGCAGCGCTGCCTTATGGGACCTTTGCTCTTTTATGTCCCGCCTTGCAGAGAGCTTTTCCTACGCTTTCCCTGGGTGCCTTGGGGTGTGTGTGTGTGTGTGTCATGGGGCCCCCTTCTCTGCAAATCACATAGCTTATCAAGTGAATGCAGGATCTTTCCCATAATAGCCGTCAGGAACAGCATGTCTACTCGCGTGCTGTCCCGGTCTGCTGCCGCTTGCGGCGCTCCGCTTCCATGGGTTCCCTCCATAGCTGCCCATGTGGCTTCCTGCTGCTGCTAAGGGGACGCGTTGTGGCTGGGATCAGCTCCCGCCGTGCGGTGTTGTTCCCTGGGCGGGGGGAGTTGGCCTCGGTTCCCAGAGGCTGGGNCATTTTGAGCACCCTCATGACATCTAGGTGCACTCCAAGGAGTGTTTAGGCTTAGGACATAATGATGGAAGCACCACCTCCTGCTCTCTATGAAACCTGTCTCTTATACACATCTAGATGTGTATAAGAGACAGGTGCGGTGTTGTTCCCTGGGCGGGGGGAGTTGGCCTCGGTTCCCAGAGGCTGGGGGGGGGGATGTCCGATTTGTTGCCCCCTGCTCTCCCGTTCCCAGGCGCCGTGTGAGGGAATTGGCCGGGCATATGCAGTCGCCTGAAGGATCAGGGATTCCCTGCCCCTAATGCCCCGCCTGCTCGCTGTCACTTCTCCGATCGCGAGCCTCTTTTCACGAAACTGTTGTTCTTCTTTCAGCTTCAGGGAGAACCAGAAGCAATCCCGAAGGCAGAAGACAGACTGGTGAGAGAGTCGGGGCTAGCTCTGCACGCATGCGCAACAGAAATATTCTTCTTCTGCCTCCCGGCAGCCATCCACAGAGCTACCCGTGCGGAGGATTAGCCGGAGACAGAGAGAGATATATATAGGGCTTTCCCCCCCCCAATGCTATTCACATATTCCAATAAGTAGTTTAATGTCTCGGTGATAGGGCTGTAAGACCTTCAAGGGTCACCTAGGCCAGTCCCTGCACGAATGTGGGATTCACTAGACCCAAGATGCGCTAATAAAATCATCCACCAACATAGAACTGTACTGTCAACAGGATTCCCTCACCTAGTGAAGCATAAGAACCTGGAGGCAGACCAGCTGCAGACAAGCGCCCAGCCCCTGTTGGCTGTCCAACAGCATGACGTGCTTTTGCACCTGCAGCAGCATTAACATCAATGTCACTGCGGGACCTCTGCAACGTTCCTGGACTTGGAGCAGTCTTGCTACTTCCTGAAACAAGGAGCAAAGACAGTAAAATTACATTTAAGATAAAACTATCCTTGTTACCAAATTTGTGGTTACGTTCTTCATCCTCTGCAGCATAGCAAATATCTTTTGTAATAAAGCTCCAAGCATTAGGCTAATTTAACACAACTCCATGCAAAATATTCCAATTCTATAGCTTAGCAAGCAATGAAAGTGACAAGGAAACAAGCCAGGGCAACGTCTTCAATTTAAAAAATAGCATCAACTTGACAACTCCTGTGGAAGGTCAATTTACGAGAAAAGTATTTTTGTGTACTGCACAGTGATAAGCATATTGGTGGCACACCACACAAAAAGTTACCTCTGCCAGCTGTACTTGCGGGACTGGCTGAGGACCATTTAGAAGATAACGGCCGACTGAAATAAAAACAAAGAACAACTGCTTTAATAAAGTAAACCTTAGAAATATATTGGATCCAAGAAACAACTAAACATGTAACATACAGAAAACACTGCTGTGTGCTACCTTTTCATTTCACTTTCTTAGGAGTATTATGGATAGCACACATGCTGGCACAGAATGACTGCAAAGCATTTTCACTCTACCAAATCAGGTGCTTTCACATATTAGATAATTACTTCTTTCCAGTAGTGTTACCATTTACTCCTTTGGAGACTATAGACATGACAAAGTGGTCAAGTTCCAGTAAGACTTGAACAAGATGCAATATATGTTGAAAGGGGCTAAAATGTCTCCATTGTCTCTCTCTACCCTCTTCCCCTCACCCTTTTCTTTTTTTCTTCTTTTAAACTTCTTACAAATCTCTCCACTTCCCTCAGTCATCAATTTATACTTCCCTCCAGGTCTGGTAGCAAGAGTTCAGCAAGATAAACAACTGAGAACTAGTTTACTTTTCTCGATCAGTTTTGTTACCTCCACTTAGCCACAGCAAGGAGAAGAAAAAGAAAAGGACTAACCTTTTGATCTCAAGAGCAAAGGACACTCCCCTTTCTAGTGTTTACCTCCTCACTCTGGCTATGTGCTTCAAAAATGAGAAACCGCAAGGAACAATCTAGCAGAGCATCATACCATACACCAAGGAGAGAGAGGCTGGTTAAGGAAGCTGAAAGGCTGCTGTGTGTTAATTTAATGTGCAAACCACAGATGTAGTATGAGGATAATAGAAATTTGTATCAGACACAGCTTACAAGAGAACTCTCACCAAATGTAGTATACTTTTACTACATAAACAACAGATAACAAAGAGATAACAAAGCAGTTAGTTTATTTGGCAGGGGCAGGGCAACCAGTTAATCAGACCCCAGCACCCTCTGCAGAACCTGCCTACCAAAGGTGGCCTCGGCAGATTGATGCAGATCTACTTTATAATGTTTGGTAAAGGTGTGTAGGGACCTCCAGGTGGCTGCCCTACAAATTTCACCCACTGGGGCCCGGGAATAGAAAGCCGAATTGGCGGCTGCATCTCTGGTGGAATGGGCCAAAATAGGGTTGGGAGGCTGGAGGCCAGAGGCCTTGTAGGCTTCAGCAATACAAGTGGAAATCCAGCCTGCAATCAAAGCTTTGGAGGCCTTCTCACCCCTGTGATGGGGGTGATAGTTAACAAGAAGGCTGGAGGATTGCCTAAACGGGGCCAAACGGAGCAAGTATATCTTTAAGGCTCTATGGACATCCAGCGTGTGCCATATTTTCTCCAAAGGGTGGCTAAGCTTGGGGCAGAATGATGGCAGAATCACATCTTGGGATAAATGGAAGACGGATGATACCTCCCCTTGGTTTTTGTTTGTCAAACCTAGGATGTCTGGTGCCTCTATTGCGAAAAAGGAGAGAGGTCGAGGGTTCATTGTTGGGTTGGGGCTGGTATCTCCTAAAGGCTCCGTAACCTCCCCTAAATTTGAAGGGAGGACCACAAAAATTTTTTCGTTTCGTGTTCACTTGTTGGAGTGTCTTAGTCTTAGTTTTGTATGTGGCGTCCGCCAGGACCTTATCCAAGCACATGCCAAAGAGCTTTAGACCCTTATAGGGTCCCGCCACCAGTAGGTTCTTGGCGGTGATGTCCCCCTGCCATGACCTTAATCACAGTTGCCTTCTGGCCGAAACCGTATTTGTTACTGCTCGGGCTGACCCGGACATGGCATCCATGGTGGCATCAGCCAAGAAGCTGTAGCCAGGGAGATACATAACGACAATACCGTGGCTCTCCTTTCTGATATGTCGGGATTCTGAGCCTCCTGCATTCATGCGAGTAAGGCTCGTGCGACATACGAGGCCACGATATTTATTTTTAGTGCTGAGGCTGAAGAGTCCAGAGCCCTATCGGTGGCATTCTTGGGGTAACAATCCCCCTCGGTTGGGAAAACCGTTTGTCTCGCTAGAGAGACAACCGCTGCATCCACCTTGGGGACCTTAAAGAGCGGCTCTTTCTTCCTAGAAAAAGCATAGAGAATTTCCTGAGACCTGTTCATTCGGTGGGCTTTGTCAGGGCACTTCCATTCCTGCAGCACTAAATTTTTCGAAGGATGTGTCCAGTGGCATTCTTGTGTCTCTGCCATGGACTGACGGGATATACTCCCTCTCTTCCTCCTCCTGGGAGTTGGAAGAGTCCCCTTTTACTGGTCTCTCCTGTAGCTGCACGGTTTTTGCCACCTGAGTCAGGAGCTCGTCCCTGTAGCTGGGGGAGAACTGTCTGTCCTTTTCTCGGGGATCAGACACCAACTCTTGAGGGGTCGTCCCCTCTGATTCAGAGTCCTTGTGCTCAGAGAACTGGTCCGAGTCTGAGGAAACGAGAGTGTGGATTTTTGCTCTGGGTCTTTGCTGCATTTCATTTGAGTTCTCCTCAGAAGACTGTGAGGAGACCAGAAGGTGGACTGCAGCGCCATCTTGTGACAGTTTCCCCCTCTTTTTCCCGCCTTGCTAGATCTGTTGGGGGGGCTCGGGCGGGAGATTTAGACCCCGAGAGGGGCCTCTTACGCTTGCCCCCCCACCTGCATCTCACACAGCCTGTCCAGAGACTGGAGGATTTTTCCCATAGTGTCAGCCAGGGCCGACATGGAGGGTACTTGACTGTCTGGAGGTGCTTCCGGACTTTCTGTGGATTCCTCCATCCTGCTGGCTCTGGGGTCGAATGCAGCGCCCTGGGGGTGGGGTGAGGGGAGTTCTTTTCCTCCGCTTGTGCAGACTCAACAAACCCCTCTGGGTCTGACCCTTCCCGGCGCTGAGTGAGGGAGGCGACCGGATTTCCCCCAGAGGCTCCCTGCAGGAGGGACGAGCTCTCTCTGGCGGAGCTGTCCCCAGGCGGGGGGGGAAGAGCGGCTGGCTGGCAAAGCCGCTGCCGGGGAGAAAAAACACTCCAGACGAAGCACAAAAAACAAGTTTAGTCCCCCCCCCCCCCGTCCCAGGCGTCGTGCAAGGGAGCTGGCCAGGACTCTCAAAGAGCGCTTGCCAGGCTGTACTGGTTCTGCGCTGTCCCCGAACGCCCCACCTGTCCGCCGACAAACAACACCCTTCACAGGGCTTGGCGGTTCCAACTATTCAAAGAGAAAAGAAAAAATAAAATAAAAAAAACTTTGCCTGTCCGAAAGCGGGAGAAAGAAAACCCCGCTCCTGCCAGTCAGAAGGCAGAAGACAGACTGAGGTGATCGGGGCAGCTCCGGCATGCAGGCGCACAAGCAAAGGCTGTTTTTTCTTCTGCCACCTGTCGGTCACCCTCAGAGCTACCCATGCGGAGGATTGACCGGAGGCAGGGGGAGAAAGAAAGGAAACTCACAGCTAAATGTGTAAAAATTATGGGAGCGTTTTTTTTCCTTCCTCCCATATGCTTCCCACAAAACCTACTGTATTGTATTGCTAATGTTTCATCATATACAAGGTAATGACACAATGAATCCTTCTAGTGCCTAGCTATTGTGCTACATTATTATGTGGTGTATTTCCCTATGAATTTCCTTACTTGTATTGTTAACTGCCATAACCTTAATAAAAATGCACATACACATGGGTTACTTATGAGCAATTTTGTGGATAACTGATTCACTCTCGTTGATTTCTTCCTTTTAGCTTGTGCTTTCCAATAGTAGTATTGTTCTATAGCAAAGCATCTATTTCAACCGAATTTTAGCAATCAAAACTGAAGTACTGAAAGAGGAAGCTCATGTAGTAATACGGTAGAGGCAACTGCGTCTTTCTATTAAGCATAAAAAACTTCTCAAGCTTTCATAAATTGAGATGAACTAAGTAGCACACTGGAGTTTGACAATTTAGGATTTATTTTTTTTTTAGACTCAATAAAGTAGACCCTTACTTGAGGCTCTCTTGTGAACTGGAAGATGATCTGTCTGACTGAGGAAGAGATGCTATGCTACCAGAATTCTTTAAGTATGTCTGGAGACTTCTTTGATAGGATGGCTCAAGGTTATTATATAGCGCCTCTGCTTCACCAGGAAAGTGATTTCTTAGACCCAGGTAAGTTCTGCAAAATAACAACAACAAAATAACAACTAAAAAGTCATATACAATCACTATATATATTTTGCAAAGAAAAGCATTAAAATATTACTGGATAAAATATGCGGAGCAAGTTAGCAAGGTTGTGGCTAATGTAATCTATTTGTAAAGCAGAGTCTGAAATCTTCAGAGCACCAAAATTAAAAAATAGAATATTTCTCAAGGAATTTAAAAAAGATCAGTTAAAATTTGTAGCAATTACCCCCAGTGATCTCGTTGGTAAGGAATACAGAATTCAAATCAGGATACAACTTAATTTTCACAATTTTGCATCTCATTTTTACCTCAGAAGCAAGTTTATGAAATTTGAAGAGAGAGAAAATGCTTAAGAAATATCAACTGATAACACTCGACCTTGAGTCTAGGTTTCAAGCCTGAGACAATACCACTTCAGTTACAGAAAAAAAATACAGTACAAAGATTTAACATACTGCCTTGAGGAGATAGGTAGCTGTGATCTTAGGGTACAAGTTTGCCTCTGCAATTCCCTATAACCTGGTGAGATGTGGATCCAGCTGGAGCCATTTCACAGATAACATCATGTACAAGTGATTTTGTGTGTCTCATCTTTTTAAATTAAAGGAAATTACACTCCACAAAAGTATTATTGCATATTGTGTTTACAAAATTACTCTACATAAATTTAAAAAATTAAAGGTTTAGCTCTTTTAGTAACTACTTAGCACCTTTACACTGCACGTTAAAATCATAAATAGTTTTACTCAGTTCATCAGTTTTACTTCTTTCCTAGCTTAATAATGAACCACTGACTTGCAGTATGTTTACAAAGTGAAGACAACAAGGAACTAAGCAGATAGTGCTAACCAACCTACAATGCTCCCACTTCAGCTAAATCTTCAACTTTGCAAAGCTATATTGGGTAGAGATTGTTGCAGCAGAGAGATCCATTCATTACATTAACATCAATTTCTATCAAATCCGAGCCTAGGTCTTCAGAAATGAAGTTAAATATTGTAGCATATAAGGGGAGAACATTTCAGAGATTGTATATCAACAATGGCTAAAAGTTCACTAAAACTTACTTTCTTGCCTCCACTCTTGCCTCTGCATCTGCATCATGAAAGCCCTTCTTGATAGTTTCAACCAAGACAGCTGCATGTCTGGAAGACAGTCTTTAAATTAGCTTTAACAGACGTATATTAAACTTCTTACCAATTAAGATACTCTAAATCCTATAAGACGTATGCAGGGACCCACGTCCACTGCATTTCCCCCATTGCTATTGATGGGGGAAATGTAGTTAACACAGGTCCCTGGAACTTATGAGGATACAAGATGTAGGCTGTAATATATATTTTTTCTAGGACCAAATTTAAAAAGACATTGAATATTGTCAACCAGTTAAATGTAACAACAATGAAATGGTCACTGGAAAGAATTTAAAAAACTGTTCTAAACTCCTGTTATGGACACTAGCGATGCATGGTGTATTGCGAATCACTAAAAGCAATACATTCTTTCCAGTTCTTCATTTTCACTATTTAGTGTTTTAGTCTAGATGGGTCACTAAAGTATCAAGCTGAATACATTCTGAACAACAATAAAAGACTGAATTGTATTATTTCCTTTGTTTTCAGATGTTAAAGTTTGCAGACACTACTGGCTCTTCCAACCACTACTTAGTTTAATCACTGCTTTCCACTAAAATATCCATTTTCTATATCAGTTGCTAAGTCTCTCTACTATTTTAAAGAGCAGAAAGAACATTTTGAAAGGAAAAACATCTTATTGTAGAGATGAAGCAAAGTTTCTTTTGAACATCACAGTACGTTTCCCAGTTGAGACAATGTAGGCAGTGTTCACAGCTCATACCTTTCCAGTGAATGAGTTTGCCACTCTTGCAATAACAGGTCTAAAAATTCAAAAGAGCGCCTGGGAGGGGGAAAAAAAGATGAAGTGAAAATCCACAATTAACTGCTCAGAAACAAGAGGCGGCAAGTTTATTCTTTTCCTTTCTGAATGATAAACACATCTTACATTAAACATCTATATTTTACAAAAACGGTTTGCTCATTTTGTTGTAAAATGATATCCTGAGATGCTGATCCTGCTGTGGGAAATGTTGCGCTGGCAGTAGGCTGCAGGGCTGGAGCAGCTAAAACCACGCCAGATCCACTTAAGTGGCTGCACAGGCCAGGCATATATGTGCCAGGGTATGGAGAGCTCACTGCGAGTCCAGGCAGGAATTACAGAGCCCCAAACTCCCCACAAGTCCATCTGTCAGCTGCCTGAATGGGTCTCCAGTTGTCCCTGCATCTGGGTAAGACCAGGTACCAGGGGCCCTCTGTCCCTGGGATGGAGGAGCCAATTCCCCCCATGCATGCAGGGGAAAGAGACTGTAAGGAATGCATGGTGGGAACACCCATGTGTCATGGCAACATGATGGGGTGCAGGGGATGTGGCTCATGTTGCCAACTAGGGGGGCAGGGGATGTGCTCCTCTGGGCACTGCCATTAGCCTTCTGGCCCAGCACACCCAGTGCACAGCACCTAGGTGGGAAAAGAGTTTGCCAGCACAAAGACATTGGTGCTAGCCATATGCAGGCACAAACAGGAAGCTGGATCGGGACCTTAGAATCTTTTACCACTTGCACTATCATTCTGTAATCGGAAAAAATATATATTTTGTATCACCACCTGCTCTTCAGTCAGCATTACTATAAAGTAATCTTTAACTTGTATAGCACAGGAAACATTGTATTGCATTTGCATAGGCAAGCAAAACAAAAACAATTACATTTTATACACAAGCAAAATGTACATTTTTTTTCAATTTCAATTTATTTACGCGACTTGAAGCAATCAAGATGATGCTTGCACATGCCATAGCATTGTAACCGCATGCTTTCAGTTTTATAATCTTCCTCCATTTCTATCCCTCATTTTCACTCTATTTCAAAACAGATTATATAAAAATCTTTGGGACGGTCAGAATATTTTGTTTTGTTTTTTTAAAACAGGCAAGAGCCTGGTACACTGTACTACTGCTTCTACTAACAACTGTATTCAACACTTGCAAGGCACAGAGAGAGATAGCTACATAGCTGTTCCTGCATCTTTTTCCTAAACCCTGGTAAGAAATTCACACACTTCACCTGCTGGTAAAGACAAGAGACCGTGTGTTTGTGTGTGTGTGGTGGTATTCTTTATTGTTGTTGTTTTAAAAAGAGATCTTGGAAACATCATCTTGTTATAATCTCTAGCTACTAACTTACTTATGGTTTTAAAGGTCTGACCTCCACAAGCACTGAAAGGAGAAGGAACTTTCAACTTCTCTGTTCCCTTCAGTCTTTTGACTTCTGCCAGGATCTGTACTTCTATTTATTTACTTATTTATTTAGTCATATTTCTATACCGCCCTTCCCGCAGAGGCTCAGGGCAGCTTACTATCATAAAAACAGAAGTAAAAAAGCCATTAAAATCAATTTTAAAAGCCTTAATACCCCACCCAACCAACCCAATTCCATCCCATCCCTGCCTGCCAAATAAAAAGGTCTTACATTGTTTCCAAAAGATGCGCATGCTCGGACTTAGGTGGATCCCCAAGGGGAGGGAGTTCCATAAACATGGAGCAGCTACTGAGAACTCCTCCCTGCGTGCCCTAGTTGTAAAAACGTCATGAGAAGGTGGGACCTGCAAGAGTGCATTCTCGGCTGACTTCAGGGGCCAAGAAGGGACGTAAGAGGTGGTTTTTCAGATACCTGGCGCACAAGCCCATTTAGGGCTTTATAGGTTGAAACCAGCACCTTGAATTGTACCTAGAAAGCTATCAGTAGCCAGTGCAGACTCTGGAGCACCACTGTAATGTGCTCCTGGCAATCCACCCCCAAAAGAAGATGGGCCACCACGTTCTGCACCAACTGTAGCTTTTGAACAGTCTTCAAGGGCAGCCCCACGCAGAGTGCATTGCAGTAGTCTAGCCTCAAGGTTACAAAGGCATGGATGATAGTGGCCAAATCTGTATCTGATAAAAATGGTTGCAGCGTTCACACCAGATGTAATTGGTGCAAGGCAGTCCTGGCCACCGCCACAACCTGACAATCCAGGCGCAACAGTGGATTCAAGAGCACCAAGGTCACAAATCTGAGCGATCAAAGGAAACTGGACCCCATCAATAACCAGAGTCCCTATGTCTCCCAGGTAAGACAGCCGTCCAACCATCACCACCTTGGTCTTGTCTATTGGTTCACCTTCATTCAATCCCCAATGGCAGCCAGGCACCGGCTAAGCACTGAGATTGCAGGACCTGGGTAAAATGAAAAGGAGAGAGCACGCTGGGTGTCATCAGCATATTGATGGCACCTCACTCCAAAGCTCTGAACGATCTCATCCAGGAACCTAAGATACACATTGAATAGGGGTGGAGACAAGATGGAACCCTGCAGGACCCCACACGGGAGTAACCAAAGGGGAAGACGAGCCACTGCCCTAGGTTCTCCCAGACAGGAATGAGTGGAACCACTCAAGAGCAGTCCCGAGCAGCCAGCCAAGTCCCGCAGTCATGTCAACATCACCTCAGGATGAACAGTATCAAAGGCCACCAACAGATCTAGAAAAATCAACAGGGTACAATTTCCCGTCAATTTCCAAGCAGAAATCATCAACCAAGGTCACAAGCACAGTGTTGGTGCCATGCCCAGAACAAAAACCAGACTGACATGGGTCCAGGAATCCAGCATCAAGATGTGCTTGGAGCTGTGAGTCAACCACCTATTCAATAACCTTCCCTAAAAAATGAGGTTAGAGAAGGGCAATATCTGAAAGGGGAGTCAACATTAAGTCAACAACTTCTACTCTCTCCCCTATGGTGAATCCATTCTCATTACTGACTGTGTATCCCCTCCCGTAGCCTTCTGCCTTTCACAAGGACATGTCTAAACACTTCTTAGCAATCTCTTTCATACAAGAATTGGGTGCCTGCCTGCCTATGCTAATGGTTCAGGACTATATGGCTTGGGCCCCGGGATATCTGAAAGACCACCTCTTCCTCTATGTTCAATTGCGGCCCCAAGGTCAGCCAAAGGCACCCTCTTGCAAGTACCAACTGCCTGTGAAGCTGTTACAAATAGGGCGCGCAGGGGGGTTGCTGCCCTACAATTATGGAACTCCCTCCCCTTGGACGTCCACCTAAGCCCAAGCCTGCTCGTCTTCCAGAGGTAATGTAAGACCTTTCTGTTTGGAAGGCAGGAATAGGGTTTGGTAGCGGGGTTTGGGGAAGAGGACTGATGGACGGTAGGTGGGGATAAAAGGATGGGGTGAGTAGGTTGTTGGGGTACTAAAACTTTAATGTGTTTCATATTTTTAACATTATAAGTCACCCTGAGTCTATAGAGAAAGGTGGGGTTAATAATGTGAAAAATAATTAAATAAAACTAAAGGGATTAAATCAGATGACAGCCCACACCAGGTGGGTATCCACCTGCTCGTTTATTAGACAGTCGCCCCCACTGGCCATATGGCCACCACCCACTGGAACACAGCGCCCACTCACAGCAGGGTTCTGGAGCATGTGGATCCCGCCATTCTGGCAAATGCAGGCTAATGTGTGTCCACGTGTCGGTGTCCTGTCAATTAGATTGTGTGCAGTGCTTCCATGTGTAGAGGTCCATCAACACCAGAGTGTCATGGGCAAAGGGCCTAGACAGAGTGTTCTGAGGAGCAATCTCTTCCAGTCCCTCTCTCCACTCTTACTCTCAACGTTATGCATGAAACATCTGCTGAAAGGCACAGCGTGCCATTTTCTATGCATTCTCCCAGCTCCTCCTGGTTGGCTGTATGCGCCTAACGCTTGCTGTTTCCCAGTCATTGCATTTTCAGGAATGACTTACAGAGGATTACCAATGCTGAACTGTGGCTAACACCGATAGCCAGGCAACAACCAGCACCGCAGCCTCCACTCTTCAGTCGCGACCATACACTGCCTACAGATCCGTCTACCAACACTGCATTCCCTGGACCGAAGATAGACCAATGCATTCATCACTCTATCTGGGGGGAGCAGAAGGTCTAATATGCCCTGGTGAAGAATTATAAGAATGACGTGGTGTTCCAGGAGAACTCTGCACAAATGTCAATGCAACTCTATAACCGGGACATGAACCAGTGCTGGCAGCAGGCCAAAGACTTGAGGCATGAATACAAGAAGATCTGGGACATTAACTTCATCTTGGGTCGCAGGAGGTAAACATCACACTATTAAAAGCTCCTTGACTGGTTCTTCTGCATGGACGGAGCCATCATTGCATCCCGCCTGTATAGCTGTGCCTTCGCCAGGGGTCAGATGAATATGGCTCCCTGACTGCCTGCTCCCACTGCAACTGTTCCCGCTCCCCCCACCCCCCCAGAAGCTGCAACGACCAGCTGGGGATGATCTCCACCACTACCAGTAGGAGGAGGAATCCAACTGGACATGCTCAGAGGAGATCCAGCCTCCATTTCTCAGTCTAACCAAGCCAAAAGAACCGAAATGAAACAAACCTAAGCTTTCCTAGGCTAATAACCAACTCTACCTAGGGTATCAATAGGGTAAACTATTGAACAGATTCAAAGTTATCTCATCAAACCAGATATCAGACCTCTATTCCTCTCCCTTCTCAAAGTTGTACAAATACAGGGAGAGATTAATATCTATCCTGCGTGTCCCATGAGAAGGACAATTCACCAGGTAAGATATACAATCATCCTTTCTCCCCAGGATCCACATAATAGATATTCCAGATGCTGGGGAATTAACAAAGCAATGTCCCAGCGTTCTAGGTGGGTGTACAACTTGGAAAAGACATAGATTATACTCCAGGACACCCTGAAGCACCCTCCTGACAAAGGTTGCTACTGAAGACTCTAGGACATCAATTCTATAATGGTTTGTAAATGTATGCAGGTTCACCCAGGTGGCTGCCCTACATTATCTCACTGTAAGATGCCCTAGCCTTAAATGCCCAAGGAGCCGCTGCCGCTCTAGTAGAACATGGCATGATCTGCTGAGGAGGAATCAATCCTAATGCTTTATAAGCCTCTGTAATACAAGAAGCTGCCCAACTAGCTATCACTGTTTTGGATGCCTTGTGTCCCCTTTTGTCTTGAGTGAGAGAGAGATGAGAGAGAGAGAGAGAGAGAGAGAGAGATGAAGGAAGACAAAATGCTTTGGTTTTGTCAATAGACATTTTGAGCACCCTCATGACATCTAGGTGCACTCCAAGGAGTGTTTAGGCTTAGGACATAATGATGGAAGCACCACCTCCTGCTCTCTATGAAACAGGGAGTTAACCTTAGGAATGAACCCTGGATCTAGTTTCAGAACCACTGACTCCTCCTTAAAGGAGCATAAATAAGGCTCGTTTGAGGGGGCTCCTAATTCTGACACCGTCCTAGCTGATGTTATTGCTACCAAAAAAGCTACGTTGTTGGTCAGAAAACACAGAGAAACCTTCATTAAGAATTCAAAAGGCGGTTTGGTCAATGCTCGCAATACAATATTTAACCTCCAGGATGGAAATCTATGTACCACTGAAGGAGCCAAGCTCCTTGCTGCTTTCAGGAATCCCTTCACATGAGGATGTGAAGTTCTTCGGACCTTCCCTATGACTGACAAAGTACTCTCTAGAGTGGAGATCTGTCTAGTTCAAGTGTTAGGCCTAAGGCCCTTATCTAATCCCTCTTGAAGGAAACACAGAACATTTGCTATTTTGGATGTCTGAGGGCTAATTCTTTTAGAGGACCACCACCTTCCAGGTACACGGATATATACTTTTAGTTGACTGTCTTCTTGCTGCCATGAGAGTTTGTAGTACAGCTTCTGGGTACCCTAGACTCCTGAGGGCTGCACACTCAAAAGCCAGGCTATCAGTTTGAGGAATTCTGGTTTCTCGTAACTGATTGGGCCCTGAGTGAGATCTGAAAGGGGCTACAGTCATAGAGGTTCTCCTATTTGTAGGACTGCTAGATCTGCAAACCAGTGCCTTTTGGACCAGTAAAGAGCTACTGGAATTCCTTTTGACTTCCCCCTGCTTAGTTTGTTGATTGTCCTGCTCAGCAAGGGGAAATGGAGGAAACAGGTAGAGCAGGCCCTGCAGCCACTGACTGTTGATGGCGTCACATCCCTCCACTTGAGGATGAGGAGACCTTGTCATAAACCTGGCAGCTTTTGTGTTTCCCTTGAGTCCTCTTCATTTTGGCTGTATGCCATATTGTCGGTGTAAACTAACACATGCCTCCTGCTGATCAGAGGAGCAATGTGTAGGACTAGGTGGACAGTTTTCAGTTCCATCCAGTTCATGCTGTGCTGGAGACTTCTGTTGGTCCATGTTCCTTGTGTGGCTTTCCCCTGCATGTGTGCGCCCCTGCCCTGCAGACTTGCATCTGTGTAATTACCTCCCTCTCTGGCTCTGACAGGGGAACCCCCTCGGTGAATCTGTGTGGTGACAATTACCCATCTAGGGAAAGTAACACCAATGGTGGGACTTGAAGAAAGACTCTCTCTCTCTCCAGAATTTGTCTCTGCCAGGGTCTGAGAAACTCCTGTAGTGGGCGCAGGTGAAGATGGGCCCAGTTGAGGTACTGAACGTACGACACCATTAAACCCTGGAGTGTGGATAGCTCCTGCAGAGGAGTCCAGGACTGGGATTGTACCTTTTGAATCAGACCTGAGATTTTGTTCCTGTCGCAGGGGCAGAATAAACTCTCTGTCTCTGTTTGTGACTCCTAAGTGCTCTATCACATGTGACAGTTCGAGCAGGCTCTTTTCCTGATTGAGTGCAAAGCCGTGGAACTCTAGACACTGTATTGTTCTGTTCACTGCCTGACTAGCCCGAGACCGACTGGATGCCTGGATCAGGATATCGTCTATGTAGGAATTAATCAAGAACCCTTGGGTCCCCAGGGCCGTCACTAAAGGAATCAATATTTGTACTACCTCTTCCACCTCAGAGAAAAAAAGCCTCCTTAAGTGCTTTCTTTCTGGGCTCGTGAGGGGGAGGGGAGCTTTCCTCACCAGAGTCATCCCGTTCCTCGTCTAAAACAATCTCTCCTTCACTAAGATTTGTATTATTGCTGGGATTTTCCTTATCGTAAGAGGAACCCACTTGTTCCCTCAACAGTTGCTCCCCGTGAGGGGCTCTTTCTGGGCTTTTTTGCCATTAGCTGTTTGCCCTTTCCAGCCTCCCTCAACTTTCCTTTGAAAGGGCCTTTCCCTCTCCATGGGTTCTGGGGAGGCTAGCTTTTTATTTCTTTTCTCATCATGACGACAATCCAGGGAGGCTACAATTTTGTTTAAAGCCTCCACCATTTGCACAGATGCTAAGGGCGAGAGGAAAGATACTTCTCTCACTTGGTTCCTGCACAGGGGCTGGTTCCACAGTGGCTTGGTCAGACTTGTCCTGAGGTTCCTCCTCATGGTGGCCTCTCCCAGGTGCCATTTTCTGAGTGTGCTTTTTGCTGTGGGTCGGCGTGCTGCTGTGGCGGTGCTGCTTACAACCAGTGAGAAAGAAACATGCTGGCTGCAATACTGAAGCACCAGGCAGCGGCGGGCTGAAGGAAGCAAGAAGAAAGGCCCAAGGGAAAACTCTCTCACACCCACCCCTCTCTCCAAACCACGCTCAAAGGGACTCTTGCGAGCAGGGATGTTTTCCGCCTCCACTGTATGGTAATGTAGAAGATGATAGAGAGGGGAAACAAGATGTACATGTTTGACTGGGGGGTTTATGTGAACTGAGAATGATTTCCAACACCACAGTGGGCAAGAGCGCAATAAAACTGTGTACTGCTACCTACTAGTACATTGCTGTGGATGCAAGAAACTGAGTGGTGACAACATGCAAAGACTGGTTGCTTTTGATTTCAATTTCCACTATGGGTGCTCAATAAAGTATGCAATTTGCTCAATGTACTCAGCACCATGTGCATAGCAAAAAGTTACTTCCAGCTGCCAAGTACTGGCAGGTATAAACCCAGGTAGGAATCTGTGGGTGGGGAACAGCAGGCACTGGAACACCAGAGTCATAATAGCCAAAACAAACAAACAATTGGTGCAGCTTCTTGTTTCCATGGTTCCTTACTGCTGAGAATCAAAACAGGGGATAGAATACTAAGAAAGGGGAGGATTGGTGGCCAAAGCACAGCAGGTAAGAATGCCTGCTTGTCATGCTTAACCTGTTGAGTGGGGACTGGCCAAATGCACAAGGAATAAACACTGGTGGCTGCCCATTTATTAGGCACTACACACTAACCATGGGTGTGGAGGCTGCATGGACAGAACCCAGACTCCAGGGGGGCTATCGACTCGTTTATTAACACCCAGAGTAGTAGTAACAGCATGAAGCTCACTGGATTACTGACCTCTTGAATGTTGCTCGCTGCATTCTAAACAGAAGTAGCAGCATCACTGACCTTAATTTTTCGCTATGCTGCTGTTGGCATAGCCTGACAGCAGAGGCACTGGGACACTAGACTCAGCAAAACAGCTTGGTATTTTTCATTCAGGTTCCATTTGGAAAGTTATTTGTGTAACCAAACGGCATGAAACTTTTTAAGGGAAATTTTAAACTGCAGAAAATGATTAGGTTAAACATCTATCCCAAATTTGCCAAGAAAAGCTTCTCCCTCACTACAGAGAGGGGCAAAGTTTTGGGGTCCCGATTTTTTGTAACAAATGGAAACTTAGATGTTTTTACACATTATATTCAACAGCTGACTGAAATATAAAGTATTCTGGAGGAAATGTTCTGAAATTAAGGGGGAAAAAAGTATAGCTTGGTATTTATAATATACTCACCTCCTGACAGCAACCGATTTTGAGGTACAGTTGCTTGTTATTAAAGGTATTAGTCGGGGCACATGGGTATGCTGGGAAGAAAAAAAAAATTTGTTTTTTTCAAAAGACTGGAACAAGGTTCTCAGTATTAAAACCATTCCTGAAATCGTTGAAAATAAAAATCAGACTAATTATAGGATTTAGAGTGTTACCTATTTGACCAAAATTTTAAAAGTGAGTAAAAGCACTGCTCTGACTAGATCATGAAGTAAAGTGAACTCAGAAGAGACCCATGTGCAAAAGACTAAAATATGGCATCTTTTCTCAGAGAATATCTGTAGTGATGCTTATTCAGTTCAGTTTCAGAACTTATTTACTTTAGTAATCAACACCATTAACAGTTATTCAAAGGAGAAAAAAATCCCCTATTTTGGAACTCCTTGGGTATCGGTTTTCTCAGCACCATGAAACAGCATTTTAAACTCAGATAGGATAAGAGGGTCAACAGCTGTTTACATACAAACCAGTCAAGTTCTTGCTTTAATGGAGGCTTAGATTACAGTAAAAAGGTCATGTCCATAGTTTGCTATTCTGAAAAAAGTAAAATTCCACGTTTGTCCTTTACAATTAACAAATCTTTGCTTAATTGTCACAAAGATGTATTTACCTTGTTACAGTAATCATCCACCCTTCACCTACAATGGTTAATAATGATCAGCAAGAACAAAATTTTAAACATGTAATTTATTTGCCCCAAAACTAACATCTGTTTTTAAAAGAGACTACATAAATATGGGTTATTTATGAAAATACCATCCACCTCCACTGTGGTAAGAGTAGAGTTATTTTTAAATTAAGCAAAGTATCAGTGTGGATGCTTACACGAATGATGAATCTGATGGCTGCACATCCAGACGTTGCCATGACTTTGGCGCTGTTCGGGACCAGATTAAAGAGAATAGGCACAATGGCTTCAGCGCCATGGTCAAACTTGTTTCCCAAAACTGTTGACAGGTGACTGTGGGCATTAAATATAATTTGTTAATAAAACTGATTATATAGTCTGAATACAAGACCTGTAAAGCATGAAGAATACTAGTACTTTTTCATTTTCAAATGCATTACCTTAAGAAGAAGAATCGCAGAATACTTTAGTTAATACTTTAGAAAAGAGAATTGGTAGCCTACCTTAGGTGAATTCTTTTCTCTCATATTCTCTGCATACTCCTCCTGCTGGGTAGTTCTATCGTTGGCCGCTAGGAGGCAGATGATCTAATTTTTGTCTGCGCCTGCGACCATGGAGCTACCCGGCTCTTCGCCAGTCCGTTCGCAAGCTGTAAATTTCTCTTAATATATATATATATATAACACTAGAACAATAATGGCTAACTCCCTCGAACTATATAATAACCCTATTACTATAAAAACTACTCCACTAAAGAAGACACCTAAAAAACAATGAGCAAGGTACCAGTCCCCCCAGCCCCCTGAACAAAAATTGTGCTGTTTGGCAGGGAGGGGCGGAGGAGTATGCAGAGAATATGAGAGAAAAGAATTCACCTAAGGTAGGCTACCAATTCTCTTTTCTCCTCATATTTCTGCATCCTCCTCCTGCTGGGACGTACCCAAGGACTCCTGCAAACCTTTAAGGGTGGGAGCCAGTACTGCTTGCAACACCCTTCTGCCGAAAGCAGCTTCTGCAGATTGAAAAACATTTATTTTATAGTGCCTCACAAACGTATGTATGGAGGACCAGGTAGCCGCCCTGCAGATTTCCTCGTATGAAGCTCTCGCTTTAAGAGCATACGAAGTGGCAGCGCTACGCACAGAATGTGCCCAAATCTGGAGGGGAGGGATCTTCCCTTTTGCCTTATACGCCTCAATAATACCCTGCTTCAACCATTTAGAGATCAGGGTTTTTGAAGCTTTGCGCCCCTGGTATCCTGGCCTAATGTTGACAAATAGGGCCGTGGATAGCCGGAACCCTTTGGTTCTAGCCAAATAGATTCTAAGGGCTCGCCTGAGGTCCAAGGTATGCCATGCCCGCTCCTTTGGGTGGACAGGATTTGGGCAGAAGGAAGGTAAAATAACCTCCTGGGACCTGTGGAACATGGTATTAATTTTAGGGAGGAAGGCCTGATCCAGACGTAAAGTGACCGAGTCCTTTTTGAAAATACAAAAGTTGTCCTCCATGGACAAAGC
>QEPC01003390.1:961074-990475 GCA_003113815.1 Sphenodon punctatus
TGAGTTCTGCTGGAGCAATGTGATCAGGCTCAGGATTTTCTTTCTCCGCTCCGGTGGTACGAAAGCTCGATCTGAGGAGGTATCTATTAGGATACCTAGATGCTCCAGACGGCGGCTCGGGATGAGATGGCTCTTTTCCCTGTTTATGATGAAGCCGTGTCTTTCCAGGTATGCAATGGTCTTGTTCAGGTGCATTTCCACCACCGAAGGGGAGCTGCCCCTGATCAGTATGTCGTCCAGGTAGGCATAGATATGAGTGCCCTCGCTGCGGAGGTTGGCGATCAACGGAGCCAAAATCTTTGTAAAGGTTCTGGGGGCCGAGGAGAGTCCGAATGGGAGGGCCCTGAACTGCCAGTGATGTCTGTTGTATGAGAACCGGAGCCATCTTTTGTGTGGATTCCATATAGGGACATGGAGATAAGCTTCCCTGAGGTCCAGGGAAGCCATCCAGTCGCCCTTCTGTAGGTTCCGGCATACTGACAGGGCTGTCTCCATTTTGAATCTTTTCTTCTTTACCACCTTGTTCAAGCCTTTTAGGCCGAGGACGGCCCTCCATTTTCCCAGCTTCTTCTCCACTAGGAACAAGATGCAGTAGACGCCCAAGAAACGCTCTTGCTTGGGAACTCTCTCTATAGCCTGAATCTCCAGAAGCCTGCGTATCTCCGATACCAGGTCTAGATGTTTCTCTGGGTTTTTGGAGGTTGGGGAAGTAATGAAGCTTTGCCTTGGGGGGCGTTCTACCTCTATGCGGTACCCATCTGTGACGCAGGATACTACCCAGGCATCGGAGACCGAGTTTTGCCACTCCATCTTGTATTGCTGTAGTCTGCGTCCCACTCCTGGGGCAGAGTAGTCAGGAATCCTGTCTGGTCTGAGAGGAGCTGGCTCCCTTGGATCTCCGTCTGTCGAATCTGCCCCCCCTAAAGCCTCTCCCACGAAAGGAGAAGTTGGGAGCAAAATCCCTGTGGCTTTGAAAATGCCCTCTCCTGTTAGAGCCAAAACCCCTAAATCGAAAGGGCTGGCCTCTAAAAAAAATCCCCTTTTAGGGATCACTTGTTGGAGGGTCTTGGGTTTATCCTTCGAATTAGCTTCCTCCAGGACTTTCTCAAGGCAGACCCCAAAGAGTTTTGAACCCTTGTAAGGGGCAGAGGTCAGAAGATTCTTGGCTGTCATGTCTCCCTGCCAAGAGCGGAGCCATACCCTTCGTCTGGCCGCTATCCCATTTGCCATCGCCCTGGCTGACCAAGATAGACCATCTGTGGTTGCATCCGCCAGAAAGGCGGTGGCCATACAGATGTGTGAAGACAGCTTTTGTGACCTTCTATCTGAAATCTCGGGGTCCTGTGCCTCTTTCATCCACGCAAGGAGAGCCCTTGAAACGTAGGATGCCACTATGTTTACTCTCAGGGAAGCAGCTGTAGACTCCACAGCCCTCCTTAGTGCTGAGTCTAACCCCCTATCTGTAGGATCTTTAGGATGACAGTCCCCCTCCGTTGGGAAAACCGTCTGTCGGGCTAGTGAGGCAGCAGCTACATCTATCTTTGGGCTCTTGAACAAAGACTCCTTTTTTCTAGAAAAGGAGTACAGGGCCTCCTGGGTTCTATTCATCTTGAAAGCCTTATCGGGGTGTTTCCACTCCTCCAGGACAATTCTCTCAAAAGCCCTGTCGAGGGGCAGGCCCTGATCTTTACCATGCACTGAAGGCATGTAATCCCTCGTCTCTTCCTCCTCCTGAGATTCGGAAGAGTCCCCCTTTGGGTTCTTTTCTTTAAGTTGGAGCTTTTTAATTACTTGAGAAAGAGGAATTGGGTCCCCTACCTTGGGAATTCCTTTTCTATGTCCCTCGAGGGAGGTCATTCGGACATAGGGAGCGATCTCCCAGACGACCACTAGGAGGCAGCACAACTTTTGCTGGGAGCACGTAGGGAGAACGCTCCCCCGCCATCCCAGTAGTAATAAGCCGAGGACCAAGCTTATCTGAAAAACTTAGCATATATTAGTAAAACAGACCCCCGAAGGGGTAACATATAACTAAACAGTACAAGAATTAATTTCAGCGCCCAGGAAAACCCCGGGTGGGCCGAATGACCTCCCTCGAGGGACATAGAAAAGGAATTCCCAAGGCAAGGGACCCAATTCCTCTTTCTATGCCCTCTCGTCCGGTAATTCGGACATAGGGAGGTACCAAAGCAGTAATATAACAGATGGGAGGGACTGGGCGCTTATTGAGGATCAAGAACCCCCTGAAGCACCCGCCTTCCAAAGGCGGCCTCTGCAGACTCGAAGCGATCTATTTTATAGTGCTTCGTGAATGTGTGGAGACTCCTCCACGTAGCCGCTCTGCAAATTTCTAATGTCGGAGCCCTGGCCCGGAAAGCCCAGTTAGTGGAAGCTGAACGGGTCGAATGAGCTAGAACTCTAGCTGGAGGTACTAAGTCTAAGGCTCTGTAGGCGTCTGCTACACAAGCAGAAATCCACTTGGAAATGACTGATTTTGAGACTTTTTTACCCTTGGAGTGAGGGTGGTAGCTCACTAGTAGGGAGGAAGATTTCCTAAAGGCCTGAGTACGCTCTAGATAAATTTTGAGTGCCCTTCTAACGTCTAGAGTGTGCCAAAGCTTCTCTAAGGTGTGGCGGGGCTTAGGGCAGAAAGAAGGTAGGACCACCTCCTGAGCTAGGTGGAAAAAGGAGGGGACCTTAGGAAGGAAGGTTGGATCCAGCCTGAGCAGCACTGATTCCTTCCTAAATATGCAGAATGCTGGGTCGATAGACAGAGCCCCGATTTCTGACACCCTTCTTGCTGATGTTATGGCAATAAGGAAGGCCATTTTAATTGACAGAAAGTAAAGCGATACTTGGTGTAGAGGCTCGAATGGAGGCCCCATTAGTGCCTTAAGTACCACATTGAGGTTCCATGTAGGAAAACGGTGTACTACCGGAGGGGCTAGACGTTTGGCCGCCCTCAAGAATTGTTTGACATGTAGATGCGTGGAGAATTTATGACCAGAAGAAGAGGCTATGGTACTGTCAATGGCCGATAACTGTCTTGCCAGCGTGTTGGGGCGAAGCCCCCTATCGAGCCCTTCCTGCAGGAATTGGAGGACTTGAGGAACGGAAGGCTGACGAGGTGGAATCTGATGCGACTGACACCAGCGGACAAAAATAGTCCATGTAGACTGGTAAATCCTTCTAGTTGATTGTCGCCGGGAGGCCAAGAGTGTCTGGACTACTGGGGCTGAGTACCCCTGGGCTCGGAGAGCGTCGGTCTCAATAGCCAGGCTGTCAGTCTCAGGAACTCTGGCTGTTTGTAGCGAAGAGGCCCCTGGGTGAGGAGATCTGGTGTAACTGGTAGAGGGAGATAATTTCCCCTGGATAGGCTGAGAAGGTCTGGAAACCACGATCTGCGTGGCCAGAACGGGGCTATTATTATGACTGCGGCCTGCAGCCTCTTGGCTCTGCTGATTGTTCTCGCCAAGAGAGGGAAGGGAGGAAAGGCGTAAAGCAGGCCGTGGGGCCAAGGGTGACTGAGAGCGTCGTGAGCCTCCGCCTGTGGGTGTGGGCTTCTGGCGAAGAATCTCTGCGTCTTGTGATTGGAGATTGACGCAAAGAGGTCCACTACTGGGGTTCCGAAGGAGGTTACCACCAGATTGAAGGCTTGCGGGGAGAGAGTCCATTCCCCCGGGTCCAACACTCGTCTGCTGAGCCAGTCCGCTTGAACATTGTCCTGGCCTCTGATGTGTCTGGCTGACAGGGAAAGTAGATTGACCTCCGCCCAGCTGAGGAGAAGGGAGGCTTCCTTGTGGAGAGACGAGGATCGAGATCCTCCTTGATTGTTTACATAAGCTTGCGCAGTGGTATTGTCTGTGAAGACAAGCACATGTTGGTTCCGAAGCTGTGGGAAGAAGTGAAGGAGCGCTAGACGGATCGCTCTGAGCTCCAGCCAATTTATGCTGTGCTCTAGTTCGTGGTGTGACCACGAACCCTGGGCCGTGTGTGAGTCGAGGTGGGCACCCCACCCTAGCAGGCTGGCGTCTGTGGTTAGTATGAGTCTCTCTGGTTCTAGGAGAGGGACTCCGTTGACAAACCTGTGAGGTTGTTCCCACCACGCTAGCGATTGGCGAGCGGCACGGTTGAGGGGTATGGACACTGGCCTGTTGTTGATTATAGCTGCTTGCCAGGGCCGCAGAAGAGCCTGCAGAGGGCGAGAGTGGAAGCGCGCCCATTGAAGGTGTTGTATGAGTGAGATCATCAAGCCCAGGAGGGAAGCCAGGGTGAGGATTGACACCTGCGGGCGGTCTCGAATTGCATTGATGAGGGCTAATAGTTTGGACTGCCGTTGGGGAGGGATGAACACTCTGTTTAGGCAGGTGTCGAACACAACCCCCAGATGTTCGAGACGTTGAGCTGGCGTAAGATGGCTTTTGGGAATATTGATAATAAAGCCGTGGATCTTGAGGTACTCTCTGGTTCGAGTGAGATGAGTCTGGGCCAGCTGCAGAGATGGTGCTGTAACTAGCAGATCGTCTAGGTATGGATACACCGCTATTCCCTCTAGTCGGAGCGACGCTATGAGGGGGGCGAGAACCTTCGTGAAGGTACGAGGGGCTGACCCCAGCCCGAAGGGGAGAGCTCGATACTGCCAGTGTTGGCCGTCGTAGCAAAATCTGAGCCACCTCTTGTGTGCAGGAAGGATGGGTACATGGAGGTAAGCGTCTTGCAGGTCTAGAGATGCCATCCAGTCGCCTTGGGAAAGGGCTAGGGATATGGAGTGTAGGGTCTCCATCTTGAAGCGTTGCCTGCGTAGTGATTTGTTGAGACGCTTTAGGTCGAGCACTCCCCTCCATGAACCGGATTTCTTCTGCACCAGGAAGAAAATCGAATAGACCCCTAGTCCGCGCTCGTGCCACGGCACTCTCTCTATTGCTCCCAGTCGCTGGAGCCTGGTGATCTCCGCCATCATATGCTTGTGTTTGATTGGATTGTGGGAGCGAGGAGATATTCTGAAAATATCCCGAGGGTAGTATCTGGTTTCGATCGAATACCCTCTTGAGACTGTTTGAATGACCCATGCATCTGACGTGTCTCGGGTCCATCTTGGTGCGAAGTCTAGTAGACGAGCACCTATCTTTAGAGAGACGGGGTAAGAAGAAGCGGTATAGTCAGGACTCTTGCCTGCGTGGCGGTGATCCTGATCGACGGTTCTGCTGGTGCTGAGTTGATGGTCTGGTGAACTTGGCTCCCCTGCCTCTCTGGAATCTATTGCGGTTAGCAGTGTTCCAGGAGGGTTGTGTGGAATACTGGTAGCGCTTCTGACCCTGTTGGAAGCGAAAAAAGGGGCGAAAAGGATTCTTGCTGGTTTGGATTTGGTTTAGTGAGTGCTTCTTGTCTTTATTAGAAGCCTCCTTTAGTGCCTTGTCCAGCGCCGTGCCAAACAGCTTGCCGCCTTTAAACGTGCTGTTGACCAATAAGTTTTTAGCGTGGGCATCGGCCCGCCACGAACGGAGCCAGAGTCTCCGCCTGGCTGCCACATTGGCTGCCATCCCTTTAGCCACCCATGTTAACATGTCCATGGACGAATCCATCAAGAAAGCCTGAGCTAGAGCCACGTTAGTGGCTATTTTTCTGGACTGTGCTCTAGATATGTTAGGGTCCTTCCCCATTTTGAACCACTTCATCACTGCCCTCGAGACGTATGAAGAGGTGGTAGCCATGCGTAGTGCATTGGCCATGGCCTCATAACTCTTTCTAAGGCCGGTCTCAAGGCCTTTGTCTGTCAGGTCTTTTGGTAAAAAGTCACCCTCTGCGGGGAAGACAGACTGTCGGGCGAGGGATGCAGCGGCAGCATCAACCTGGGGCAGGGCGAAAATGGGCTTGCTCCGTTTAGCAAAGGCATACAGAGTCTGCTGAGGCCTTGATAATTTGAAGGACCTAGTAGGGTACTTCCACTGTGCCCTTATAATTTTTTCAAAGGCCTTATCTAGAGATGCGCCCTTAGTGTCCTGCTCCAATCTGGGAATATAGTCCCTGTCTGATTCCTCCTCACCGTCTGAGGAGGAATCCGATTCCCTTTTCTTGTGAGTTCTGGGGGTGACTCTTAACACCCTTTCCGCTCTCCTTATTAGTTTAGGGCCTTGGTCAAGGGGCAGCTCCCTGCCTAGGTCCTTATGCCCTTTGGAAAGGATCCTTTCCCAATCCAGGGATTTGTCCTCAAGCAGAGAGTGGGAGGCATTAGATGAACCAGCCTCTGACTCCTCCTCTGAGGAGGGTACAGGGTGGTAGGGAGGCCTTCTGTGGTGGGCTCGTGGCCGTTTAGCAGGGGGAGGGGATTCAGCCTCAGAAGAGTCCCCTGAGAACTCCCCTTCTTCAGGGGGCGAATTGTGATCCTCCTCCTCAGCCGAGGAGGAACCCAGAAGGTCTGAGAGGGAGGTATTAGCCCTGGAGGTTGAGGGGCGCTTACTCTTTCCCTTTCCCGCAGAGCGGGAGGCTCCCTTAAATTTGTCTTTAGGGGTTTGACCCCGGGTAGTGGGTCTCTTGCTGTGAGCCCTTTGATTGCTCTCTATTCGAGATAGAGCCCCCATCATAGCCCTGAGGGCTTCCATTTGGGCCTGCTGGAAGGTATTGGGCCCATTTATCCCCAGGTCCCCCCTTACTTGAGAGGAGGCAGCTGAAGCTACCTCCCCCTCGTTGTCCTCCATGAGGGATTCCTGGGGGCTGCGGGCGTCTTGGGGCTGCCGCGCGGGGAGGGAGGCCTCACTTTCGGTTTCCCTCGCCTCCGCCGCCATTTCGGCTCTGGCCCTGTTGTTTGCTGGCGCCGCCGCGGCCGCGTTCTCCGGCCTGTGCCTGGTGGCCTTGCGCTTCCTAGCCACTGCTAGAGCAGCTTCGGACTGCGATTGCGGTGCCCGTCCGGCTGCTGCGCGGCGGGTTTTGGCGGTCTCAGCCATTGCGGTGGCGCTGCGATGTCCGGGGGGGATATCTCCGTGGAGTCCCCTCTCCGAAAATCTCTGGCCTGAACCCGTGGGCCGGCTCAGAATAATAAAAGCCTCCTCCTGCAGTGTGGGGAGACTGCGCCCAAGAAATGGTGCGGAGCACCTTAAACTTTGAAGAGTTGGTGGTGAGGGTGCAGAGCACCCGGCTGCACGTCCTATTAGGTCTGAGGCAGACTACGAACTGGGATGGCGGGGGAGCGTTCTCCCTACGTGCTCCCAGCAAAAGTTGTGCTGCCTCCTAGTGGTCGTCTGGGAGATCGCTCCCTATGTCCGAATTACCGGACGAGAGGGCATAGAAAGTAACTCCTCTCTATAGTGGGCCGGGAATTGACGCTCCCTATCCTTGGGGTCTGGGGTAGGCTCTACCCATTCCCCATCCTCCATATCAGACTCCCCCTGTGAAGAGTCAGATGCTGAGCTGGACAGGGACTGCGATTGAGAAGTGCAGGCCTGTTCCTTTTCCCCCCTCTGTTCCTCCACCTCAGAATCCTAAGAGGAGAAACTCTGTCCCCTAGCTCCCCCTAGTGGGGCTTTTGCCTTCCTGCTAGTCCCTGAGGACTTTCCCGCCCTCAAGCGTTTCTTTACAGGCCCAGGCTCGGGGGAAGCTCGCTTTCTTTTCCCGCCTTTTTTATGCTGGGCCTGGGTGAGGGTCTTCAGGGAGGTCAAAATTTCCCCCATAGTGTGGGCTAGGGAAGCCATTGAGGGATCCTGAGGGGCCTGTGAGCCCTCTTGCGGGGACCGAGACTCCGACCGGCCTGCGGGGGTGGGAGGGGGGGGCTGTTTGCCCTTCAACAGAACTCATCCTCCAATTTATTTTATTAATTATCCTTAAAATAGAGGGGCTCTTATGTCGGGAGGGCCCAGCGGTGCTGTCCCTGATCCGACAGAGGCGGGGGGATCGCCGCTTGCTGGATGGCTTCCCGCTAAGTGGGAAGGAGAGAGGCAGCGTCCCCTGCTCCCCGGCGAACTGCAAGGGAGCCGGCGGGGTGTTTTTTTTTGTTTTTTTTAAACAATTCAATTTCTTGCGGCCTGGCCGAGCGATACCCGAGACAGCGTCCGGGATCGCTAACCTCAAGTGCCCCGCAAAAAAATAGTCTCTAACCACACTCCTACTGTCTTTCCTAGGTTCCTGGAACCGATGCACGTCCTAACGGCCTCAAGGCAGACGACGGACTGGCGAAGAGCCGGGTAGCTCCATGGTCGCAGGCGCAGACAAAAATTAGATCTGCCTCCTAGCAGCCAACGGTAGAACTACCCAGCAGGAGGAGGATGCAGAAATATGAGGAGAAAAACAGTGATACAAAGCAGAGACCTAGGCCTGCGCAGACTGAACAACAGGAATGAGCAGAAAACACACGTGAAGTCTGCATACAATGCGACTGGAGAGCGCAAACCAGGCACAGGGGGCTGGAGAGAGCTGTAAGGGCCTTGCAACACAAAGGCCACAGCAGAGGGCTATGCTTAAGAATTGCCTGATAATGTTTATTTTATTTATTTAAATTTTTTTTACCCCACCCATCCCACCACAGGCAGCTCTGGGCAGCTTACAATCAGCAAGCAATGGAGACAGGAGGGCCAATGAGGAGGCTCCATCAATCTGTTGTACAAGCAGCACCTTAGCAGCTCCATGTCCCTGCACTTCTGATGCTGCCACATTTAGAGTCAGGGTCCTGACCCTTGCGCTGAGGAGATGCCCATAGTGGAGCTTACGCTGCCCTCTGCCTGCCACAAACCTTCTCCAGGTACATAGGAGAGCTGTAACCTTTGGGGACCATTGCTTCTCCAAGGGAAGTCTCTCCCCACCCCCACAAGCTTGTCCTGGGGTCAGCACTACCCTCCCCAACCCTCCTCCGTCAAGAGAGCCTCTCCCTGCTGCTGCTGAAGCCACAGGGTGTAGGGGGGAAAGGCAGGGAATACAATTGGCAATGGGTAGTCTCCGGAGACTGCTGCGGCTGCTTTGGGCGTTGCAATGAACTGAGAGTCCCCAATCTCTAGGTTGAGCTCAGTAACAGCAACAGCGCAGAGACCTGAAGCCACTAAGCTGTCTCTCGTAACATGGAATGATGGATTCTCCTCGCTGGCTCCCTGCCATGGACTCTCTGTGCTAAAGGCTCCCTCACGCCCCCCAAAACCATGCATGCAGAGTTCCCATTCTCTATGCACTATTCTGGGGTGTGCTGCTGCCCCTCTCTAGTGGGCTGTAACCCCTGCGTGAGCACTTCTATTCACACACACAGGTATACAATCACAGCCAAATTGAAGTTTAGATATTTATGCTCCCACTTTTTATACTTGTTCACAAGGACTATGTAAAACACCAACTTTTTTAAATCTTGAAGTTTGTCATCAAACTTAAATATTGCATGGATAGAGTTTCCCAAAATGTGGGCCATGACCTCAAGCAGGGGGTTACATGTGCATGGATATTTGATATACTTTGCAGGTCTTTGCTGTTGTCTGGGATCATTGGATTGTATTTACATTTTGAAGTATGGTCAAAGGCAAAAAGTCTGGAAACCACTCGTGTACAATAACTTGGGTCCAACTCCTGCCAGTGCCTACCAAAACATAGTTGCTTCTAACCTTACTGAAGTATTATAAATGAATAAATAAATAAAAAATAGGAGAAAACATTCTTAAGGTTATGCTAAAAGTAACAGGAATTTGTTGCAAGCCATTTATGAAAAATAAAATCTAAACTATTTTAGCCCGTTTAACCTTTTTCTAACCACATCAAATGACAGTGAGGTTTTATATACTTTATCCAGACATAGACAAACTTGTTAACCATGAAAACTACACTCGCACATACTTATTTATTCAAGGTACCAATTTCAGGGGAGATTATAATTTTCATACTCAAAATTAAATTCTCCAGTGCTGAGAGCAAAGGGGTCATGAATGTGAAGCAGTTGCAAAATGCACATGTAAATGAGCAGCTAGGGACAAGTTATGTTGTGTAAAATATGAAATGTTTGTTAATTTATAGAAAGAAATGCTTGATGGACAAAGTGCATATTTTTTCATCTCTGAAGACCACTACACATACTGGGCATGATCCAGAATTCATGCACATGTGGCTTCCGTGAGGTTTGCGCACGCGCCACAGTCCTCATAACAGAGGGGTGCACAGGTTGCACACACTTGTCTGCAGGACTTGGGATCAGCCCCATTAACAGTATATCTGACACATGCATCTCCTAACGCATTAACTTAAATGTTATCGCACCTTACCCAAGGGCTCAGGGCAGGTTACAACATATAAAATCATAGAAAAGTAGATAAAGCTAGTTAAAATTCCTTATTCCAAACCTCCCCAAGCTCCATCCCTGGCTGCCAAATGCCGAGTCAAATAAAGCCTTACATTACCTCTGAATGATGAGCAGAGTTGGGCTAAGTTGAACCTCCAAGGGGAGGGAGCTCCATAATTGTGGGCCAGCTAAAATGAACACCTCTCTGCACGCCCTTGCTATGCAAACTTAATGGGCAGTTGGTACATGCAAGAGGGCACTTCCAGCTGACCTCAGAAACCACAATGGGACATGAGGGAGGAGACGGTCTTTCAGATATGTGGGGCCAAGGCTGTTGAGGACTTTGTAGGTCAAAACCAACTCCTTGGAATTGTGCCCAGAAAGCTACTGGGGGCCAGTTCAGACTCGGGAGCAATAGAGTAATGTGCTCCTGTCAACCCACCCACTGTGTTTTGCAACAACTGCAGCTTTTACAACCCCACACAGAGCGAACTGCAATAGTATTACCTTAGGGTTATAAAGGCATGGATAATGATGGTCAAGTCTAAATCCAATAGAAAAGGTTGCAGCCTTCTCACCAGATGAACCTGGTGGAAAGTGTTAAGGCTATCACAGCCACCTGATATTTCAGGTGCAGTAACAGGTCCAGGAGCACCACAAGGCTATAAACCTGCGTGACCCAAGGACCAAATACTCCCAAGTCATCAACTCAAGTACTAGCAATACTAAATCAACACAGCCACATCAACTTATGGCAAGTTTACAGAACAGAGATTTGATTTTTATTCTATTACTTTACAAATTGAAGCCGCTTTGTTTTGCTTTAATTTGGTTCAAATGACACTCAGAAGAACACCGTATGTAAATGTACACAATCTGTACTTACGCTACAGTAATGCACGCTTCTCTAACCACCTGGGATCGGAGATCCTTAGCTGACAGTTTAAAAGCTCCATCCAACAGCCTTAAATGCTGAAAAAACCCATCATACTGCGCAGCTCCAGCAACAAGCAGCGATCGAACCTTCTTGAGCTAAGCAAAACCAAGAGAATAGGTAGAGTAGCACCTTTATACCATGCAGAATTTCTTGGCAACAAAACATATTATTCATCAGTTAGATCAGAGGTTCCCAAACTGTGGGGGCTTGGTTGCTTTTTGCAGATCATGTCATAGCTAATATTTGCTATAAGCTCTGTATGTCTCTGTTGCTGTTTGAGTTGAGAGGATTATTTAAGACTCAAGATGGGGTCACACAAGCAGAAAGTTTAGGAACTGTGGACTTAGCTACTGAAGTAAAAGATATAATTTTAGATAAGAAATTGTACATAAAATGCTTGAGGTGCAAACTTAATTCTTTCAACGTATTAAATATAAGTAACGATTTTATAATCATGTACCACTGATTTGTTAATTTAATATACTTTTTTTTAAACAATTATTCAGATTCAACAATGTAAGTTAATCAAACAAAAAGTGTGAAACTTCAATCAATCTATGACCAGAGACTTCCAGATTACGGGCTGGATCCCAAGTGGAGTCAAACCATCTATGCATAGGGTCATGACCACATTCACATTTGATATACTCTTCCATGTCTTTGCTGCTGTCGGACTCACAAAATTACATTTAAGTTTCAAAATGGGCTCCCACAGACAAGTCTTTGGGAACTACTGACTTATTACAAACAAGGAATACTAATAAAAAATAAACTATTTTTGCTAACCAAAAGGACTTGATTAGAGCTGAAACTTGATCTTGAGTTTTTCTCAATTGTTGAGAATCATGGTTCTTGACTGGTTTTAAGCAAGAAATGATAATTGAGAAGAATATCTATTCTCAACATTTCTCAGTCGAGAATGTTTTTCTCAAAAAACCCTTTACTATATACTGATTTACTGTGTACTGCATACCGTGTACCGCGTTCATCCCAGTAATGCACATGTGCAAAGTGGCATTTTGCACGTGTGCATTACCGGAATGACGGCAGTACACTGTAAATGGTAAATTGCAGTAAATGGTAATGGTAAATGGTATTTCTTGAAAAAATTCTCGCCAGATCTTGGTCTGTTATTGAGATTCTACCGAGATTTCGGTGACAGCTCTCGATTTTTGCAATATGTTTGCAAATAAAAAATGCTTCTTGTTTCAGCCCTAGGGTTGACTTAAAAACATAATTAATATTTGCATACTGTAATATGTCAGGATTAGTTTTTCAAACTTTGCCTTTCATATCCTATATGCTCATTTGCAAATTGTAGACGTATAAGCCTATGTTCACCTAAATGCATATCATTATCAACAACAGCAGCAACAGCAGCTCTAGAATACTAATAATAATTCTGACGTTCTAGCTGAATTTGCTCTCAGGCCTCTCAGTTGCTCTCCCGCACACTGGTAACACTCAGCTCTGCTCCTGTTCCCCTGCCTCGTAACATGGCCCCTACTGCCCTGCATAGCAGTCACCCCTGCCCATGCATACTTCCCATGATTCCTGCCCAGTCTCCTAGGTGTGCACTCCAGCTACTAACTGCTGTGGCTGGCACAGGCTTATTAGGTAGATTTGATGCAGTTTGTGCTGGTCCACGCATGACAAAACATTTGACCTTGCAATTCCATAGGTTAATGCTACCATACATAAGAATGAGAATTTACATTTGCAAAACTAATGTTTATGTACACAATTATATTAATAAAATTGGTATTATATTATTATTAATTAAGTAATTAGTTGTTTTGTTGTTGTTGCGGATAATGATAACTGTGTACACAAGCAGTTTTGCAAATGGAAATTCTCAGGAGCAGGAGAATTTACTTTTGCAGGAGCAGAGCAGTCTTTGCAGTCTTAGCCATGTGCAGGAGAGCGACAGAGGCTTGGGAGCAAACTTGGCTAGGACATCAGCCAACTTTGTAGGGAGAGGGCATTTATTTATTTACATTTATACGCTGCCCTTCCCCAAAGGTTCAGTGTGGCTGAGGTTGGGGTGGAAGGGACATGCACTGCAAATTAATGGATGTCAGGAGCTGGCCAGGTCTTTTTTCTAGCTTTCCCATCTTTCTTCTCTAGGAAAATGCGGACTGCACGCATCTACCCCCTATTGTGCCTCAGTACCACCTCCCTTTCCTCACTGACAAGTGTCCCAAAGCCCTCCACACATCAAGACAAGCGTTCCCTCCCTGCCGGCAGAGCAAGCAGCCGCCCCAGCAAATTAGCCCCTAGTTCCCTGCCAGAATATATATTCTAGTCATAACGATATACCACTATTGAAATATATACCTAAGTTTATCTGAATTTCAGAGTAAGAATTTAACTTTCAGTGGCATCATGAGTTGTAAAAACTATTCATAAAAGGCTATATATGTAACAATGACATTTAACAGAAAGTTGTTGGAACTGGGTAAAAAGAATACCGCATTGGCTCTTTGATTCCAGTCATGCTTGTCATCGGATAGAATTTCCTTGATTTTGTTTAGCGTTTCTTCAAGTTCACGACTGGAATAGATCTGAAATATTAAATAATTCCATTGGTCACCACAATAGTTTTAAATTTTTAGAAACAAAGATATTGGGAAAATAAAGTAACAAGTTTGTACAAACATTAAAGTCTTTCTATATTACGATCATTTTAAACTGAAGCACAAGACAACTACCCTTAAGGCCTTTAAGCAAATATTTCTACAAAAAGGTTTTTTTACACTAATATTTCCTTTCAAAGAAGATGTCCAGAAAAACAAATTGGCCACAATTTCATCTACTTCTCTTGACTTATATGAATTTATCTTTTCTGCAATCATTTTCTGGCTGGAGCTGAAAAATTTAGGTTTTGGTGAAATGGAATGTAACTGACTGCAGAGTATCAGAAAGTGTGGCTAGGGAAACTCCCTCCATCTAACTGATAGCCATACAGTCTTGTTTTTGGCTCAAAACTGTGACAGCAAGAAGGACCAGCAACCTTAACCAAATTAACTATGTGTCTGTGAATTTGTAATTGCATCAGGAGTCGTTGCATGAACACTCAAAACAACAAGTTCAATTTTTTTTTCACCCAGTAGTTGCATTTATCTTTTTGTCATGTCAAATTTGATTCCGAGTACTGTTATTGGTCTGAAAACATAACCTGGATTGTGAACAGAGGTTCTTTAGAAATTCACGGTTATGAATTCCAAACATGAAATCCAAACCCAGTGCATTCCGAGGCAAGCCCTTCATCAGGGTAAAATGAACTTGTTCATTACAGGACGTCAAACTCATACATAGGAAACCTCATGAAAGGTGCAGAAGAAACTGTCCTGGCTAAAATCATTTGGAAGTTTGAGAGGTATTTTTCACTGCCTCATAACAGAGCTATTTCAGCTATTTAAAAAAAATTACTATTGTATAATTATTTTGATTTGTTTCCTAACAAAATTATTAGTTATTTGCAGTAGCCTTGTTTATTCTCTTAGAACCTGAGTACCACTGCATGCACCATGGCTGGGGTCCACCCTATCCTTTACCCAATTCTAGTGCAGCTGAAAAGGTGTCACAGCAACAGCATGAATATTGTTCCAGAGATAGATACCATGGTCCCAGGCAGTGATGCAGGAACAGACAAGCTCAGCCATCATGCTCCAGCTTCTCCAAGGGCTGAAGCAGCTTTTGCTACTCATCTATCAGTGGCAGAGAGGGGAGTCACCTCCTTTCCTGGCACTTGAAGGGCATGGGTAAGGGAAAGTACAGAAACTGGATTTTTTCCAAGTGTATGGAAGAGCATCATGATGGCTTAGTCAGGGAGTGAAGCTGATTATGGGAGTCATCCTTTTCACTCTGATTGTTAGTATGAAGTACCTCTTATCAAAGCTGTTGACATTCTACTCAATTTTCTTATCCTTGATTATTCTACCTAAAACAATAGCTAATAATGCTTTGCAACAGAAGAGTGTATTCATAGTTCTCAAAGCACTTTAAAAAGGTATGCAAATAGTGTTACTATGTTACAGCTGACCAAAACAGATATTTGATATGAAATAAAATCTGAACTAATTTGAAAGGCCATGAAGTTTCGTACACAATAAAGGAATCCATAATCTGATCAGGATCCTGTTCCCAATTAGCCTAAAAACTTAAGTTTGGCAAGGAACTTATAACCTATTCCTCAGTTTTGCCCATCCCTAATCTGCCCACATTCCTCCAAGCTGATGCTAAATGCACAACTAATCACATCCTCCAACTTCCTTTTACGTTCAAAAAGTAGACCGCAAGCTACAAGCTTGGTGACTAACTATGAAAGTATTCTGAAATCATGATTTTCACTCTACCTCCATTGGTTTCTCTGGCAGAGAATTGTGTTTTATTTTTTTAATTCTGGAAGTTTCCTCACCATTTCACTGCTCCGGGTAAACCAACGTCTATTTTAAATTTTATAGTATAATGCAATTTGCTATGACCTTCTGCCTGTATAAAATGAAACTTTATTATATTGAAATGGAATCATTTTAGAAGTCTTAATATGAAGATGGACAAAATTAGTAAAACAACACTCAGAAAGTCTAGTTGTTGATGAAACAATCTTAATTGCTTCTACGTACCAATAGATAGTAACGTAGTCATACCCATGTCTGCTCCTACTCCCACCCTGTCATTGAAATCGATGGAAAGAAAATTGGACACGCACTACCAACTCAGTTTGATACATTTTCTCCTAAATCTGCAGGACAATTCACATATGTTGTAACTCTTTTCAGGTAAAAATGATTTCCAAGCTATACTGAGGTTGAGGCTTAAACAGGGATCCACATTTGTTGCATTTTCTCCATTACCACTAATAGGGAAAATGTAGTGAAGCGGGGTCCCTGGCTACAGGACTCTATCATGGAAGTTGGCTCCATTTGGCTCCTTTAACTATGGGTACTAAGGCAAGATGCCTAAGAAAAAAACCCTCCAAACACTGAGTACCTATAGGATGGTGCCTCAGACCACAGACAGTTGGATTTTAAAAGAGTACAGCACTCAGCAGCTACAATGAACCCCCTAGTAAATGGCTAAATGTTCAGAAAAGCTCAGCCTGAATTACTGATTCCGATGTGTAATTCAGGTACATAAGCTTGAAAACACAAGCAATACTTTGTTGGAATACTACACAAGTATTTGTTAAAGTTACATCTTTACTTTTCCATTAAAAATGCATGCCATTCTCATTCACATTGTGTCAGCGTCAAATATGTACAAGGATGTTGTAACAAAAGAGTGAGAGGGGGATAGTGGACTTGAACTGCGAATACAAACTTTTAATTAGAAGGAAGCTATTTTTGTAACTGTTGAAATAAAAGAAAGCTTATGTGAAATGTCCTGGCAATACAATCAATAAAGAAATTAAAAATTACTTTCACACCATTTACCAGGCACAACTTAGAGATAATGAAATCCATCTGCCATGATGCAAATAGAGGAGGTTATTCATGTGAAGTACCTTCCAAAACAGACACTGCTATAATTAAGTACCCTAGCAAAAGTATATTTGAATACTGTAAGACAGCAGCTACTCACATGATGGGCAAAATATAGAGAGAAACAGTCTTATGAAAACATTACTATTGTATATACATTCTAAACCATTTCTAAAATCAGCACCTGAGTATGTTTTAATTCATTCCTTCCAGAAATATTAGTTACATTCAACTTTGTCTTTTTTTTTTTTTTCTTTAGTATTTTCTTAAGAACACAAGAGGCGGCGGTGTGGCCTCTGCTCAAGAAACCATCGATTGACGTTGCCTCCCCTGCCAGCTATCGGCCTGTCTATTGAATGGGTAGTGGCTTGGCAGCTACAGGGGCATCTTGATTGCATCAGTTTTCTTGATCCCTCCCGGTCTGGCTTTTGTCCGGGTCATGGCAGCAAGACTTTGCTTGTGGCTTTGGTAGATGACCTGCGTCAAGAATTGGATTGAGGTCGTTCGACCCTGCTGATTTTCTGTCGGTTGCACTTGATACCGTTGATCATGAGATGTTGGTGACGCGCCTGCGGGACTGTGCAGGGGTGGGCGGAACTGTTCTTAAATGGTTCCACTCTTTCCTGACCAGAAAAACCCAGTGGGTGTGCTTGGGGATTTTTTTTCATCATACCGAGACCTCTCGTGTGGAGTCCCGCAGGGTTCTATTTTGTTCCCTCTCCTGTTCAATGTGTACATGCAGCTACTCGGCAAGGTGATAAGGGGGTTCAGTGTGGGGTGTTATCAATATGCTGATGACACCCAACTGTACCTTTCTTTTTCAACAGACCCAGGCCCGGCAGTCTCGGTGCTTGGAGGCTGTAGGGGATTGGATGAGGGCTAATCAACACAGGCTGAATCCTGACAAGACGGAGGTGATGTTACTGGGTAAGGCGATGGAGTTGGCGGCCTCCATCACTGATGGGGTCTGTCCTCCATTGGCCTCCCAGGTACGGAGTCTAGGGGCGCTCCTTGAAGTGCAGCTCTGCCTAGATTCCCACGTGGAGGCTGTGGCGAGGAGTGCTTTCTACCAGTTACATCTGGTGCGACGGCTTCAGCCATTTGTTTCAGACTCTGACCTGGCCACAGTCATCCATGCTTTCATCACCTCTTGACTAGACTACTGTAACATGCTATACGTGGGGATTACCCATGGTGACAACTCGGAAATTACAGCTGGTGCAGAATGCAGCAGCCCGTCTCCTAGTGGGACTGGGCCGCCGGGAGCATATTACATCAGTGTTCCGTTCTCTGTACTGGCTGCTGGTGGTTTTCCGGGCCCAATTCAAGGTGTTGGTTTTAACCTATAAAGCCCTAAACGGTCTGGACCCTGTCTATCTGCGAGATCGCCTCACAGATGCAGTCTTCTTATTTTCCCAGTGCCTGTCAGCTGTGGGGGCTTGGATGAGGTCGAGCCATCTGCAATTGAATCCTGACAAAACGGAGGTGATGTTGGTGGGCGAGGGCTTGGGGGACCTGGGGGTGGTTGAATCTCCTCTTGTTGGGGGGGGGGGGGTTCGTCCTCCCATGATCTCTCAAGTGCGGAGTCTGGGTGTGCTCCTCGATTCGCGGCTCAGCCTGGAATCTCAGGTTGTGGCTGTGGTGGGGAGTGTGTTTTGGCAGTCACATCTTGTCCGGCGGCTTCGGCCGTATCTCTCAGACTCCGACCTCGCCACTGGATTACTGCAACGCACTCTACGTGGGGCTGCCCAAGAAACTGGTCCAGAATGTCGTGGCCCATCTCCTTACGGGGGTGGGTCGCAGAGAGCACATGACACCAGTGTTCCGGGCTCTGTACTGGCTGGCTATAAAAAGCACCGGGCCAGGTTCAAGGTGCTGGTTTTAACCTTTAAAGCCCGTCACGGCCTGGGTCCTACTTATCTGTGGGACCGCCTCACTCCCCACGTGCCCGTGCGACCCTTGAGATCGTGCATGGGAGCCTTTTTGGAGAATCCCCAGGTGTTGTAAGCCGCCCCGAGCTGCCTGAGGCAGGAGGGCAGGGTAATACATTTTTTAAAATAAATAAATATATATAATTTGCAAAACTTGCTATCAAGCTTTCAAATCAAAATGCACAAATAAAAAACACTACATCAGGAATAAAAACTAAAACAGTATCTTACCTGTACCGAAGGAACATCTGTAAATGCCTTTATAAAATCATCCTCATCAAGAGCTCCAGCTCCCCCTTCCTTGGCTGCACCTATACATTTAAACAGATAGTCCTGATACATGGTATTTAATTCAAAGTGACAGCTTTTCTAGATTTTAAAGAAGTGCAAACATTTAGCATTGGTGACAATGTAATTTTATTACATGGTAAGGCAATGAAAAGTCTATTTAACCTCCTAGAGCTCGAGTAATTCTAAATCACTAGCAACATAGCCCTGTAGACATGTAACCTGACAGGCTGGAATGCCTCTGCCTTCCATTAAAACAGGTTTTTCCTTCTCATTCTTTATAAGAGAGGTTAATGCCTGAGTTTAACTTCTAATCAAACTGAAGATTTACTTTAAGTAATTTTTCTGCATTGAAGTTTATTCAATATCTCATTATACAACGTCCCTTTCCATAACGTCACCTGGAGTGCTGGGATGTGTAACAAGACTTCAGCGTACCACTTCAATACACATACTACATGACTTCATTATAGAGGGGACACTTAAATGAAGGCTGCAATAAAATGGCTGCTTACTCAGAAAAAATTAAAACTTGTATGACTAAAGCTCTTCTAATCATTCTTTTAAAATGTAATTTTAAAAATAGGGGCTTCAATAACTAAAAATATTTAATAGCACTTTAAAAACAGTATATGTCCATAACACAGGGTGCAGTCAAAGAGTACATCTACCGACTTACCTTATTTATATGGTCCCAAGAGAGAAGTATGAGTGTCGAACAATTTTGAATGTATCTTCACAACATCCCTATGAGATAGAGGTGGCCTATTTTCCTCAATTACACATCTTTGCTAAAGATGCAAAATCTAAGAATAAAAACTTTTTCAAGTAGATCAGAAACAAGAAGCCTGCTAGAGAGTGAGTTGGGTCATTAGATGACCAGGGAGAATAAGCACACTGCAGAGAAGCTGAATGAATTCTTTACTTCATTCTTCACTGCAGAGGATGTTGGGGATATAACCATGCCAGAACTATTTTTTGTAGGTGATGAATCGGAAGAACTGTCACAACTCAACCTATGGAAGAGGTTTTAGAGCAAACTAAATAGTAACAAATCACCAGGATGAGATGGTATTCACCCTAGAGTTCTGAAGGAATCAAAGTATGAAATTGCAGACCTATTATATGTAATCTGAAAACTATCTCTAAAATCTGCCACTGAACCTCAGGACTGGAGGATAATGAATGTAATGCCAATATTTAAAGGTGGCTCTGGAGGTGCTACGGACCAGTAGACCTGACGTTAGTGTTAGGCAAACTGGTGGAAATCATTGTTAAGAACAGAATTACTGGGCATACTGACAAACATAGCATAATGGGGAAGAGTTTTCATGTATTTAGCAAAGGGAAGTCATGCCTCACTAATCTGTCTCCTGGCACATGGCTACCCCCAGAAGGATGCAGAACCCATTTGGTTGGTTCGCCCCCAGAGACTTTTGGAACAAGTTAGGTACCAGAATGCTCTTGGGGATTTATCCTGTGACCTCAACAGCTGTTCACTCAATGACCCTGTGGCATGACGGCTCCTAGGCGTCCACTCCACAGGAATCAGCAGCACAGGTCCCCATGGTTTACAGAGGACCTGTTGCTTTTGAAGCAGAAGCGGTTAGAGCGATAGTGGCATCATACCCATGCTAAAGATGACAGGTTGCGGCATAGAGTTAGTTTAAAACCTATGCCGTGGCTGTGCATGCAGCAAAGAAGAATTTCCTTGCTGCTATCATAGCATCCGTGAAGTCGCGTCCAGCTGAGCTTTTCCGGGTGGTGAAGGGGCTAGTAAGTCCGGCTTGTCTCTGCCTGGAATTGAAGTCTTCCAGTGCTCACTGTGACATGTTCATCGACTATTTCAAAGATAAAACTGTTCAAATTCACCACAACTTCACCACAATGTTGCTTTAGATACAGTGGGAGAATCAGAGGTTATGAATGCCCTGACTTGTCTGGTTTCTTGGGATCAATTTCAGGTGGTGTCATCCGCTGATGCTGGGGATGTGCTTGGGGCTGTCAGTCACATTTTGGGAACTGGATCCATGCCCATCCTGACTGGTCAAGGCCAGCCAGAAGATGCTGGGGACGCTGCTGGCAAGGGTGGTCAATAACTTGCTTTGGGAGAGCAGAGTTCTGGGGTGCCTTAAGGAGACTGTGGTGTGACCTCTGCTCAAGAGTTGACTCCTTGCCAGCTACTGGCCTCTCTCTAACCTTCCCTTTTTAGGGAAGGTTATTGAATGTGTTGTGGCTCGGCAGCTCCAGGGGCATTTGGACTGTATTAGTTTACTGGATCCCTCACAGTCCGGATTTCGTCCATGTTATGGCCCCAAGACAGCTTTGGTCAATGACCTCCACCTTATTTTATTAGATCCATTGGCTTCTTTTGACACAGTTGGCCATGGGATGTTGGTGACCTGCTCGCAGACCCATGCTGGGATAGGAGGAACAGTTCTTGAGTGGTTCTGGTTTTTCCTGGCAGGTAGAACTCAGCAAGGAGTGCTGGGGGATTGTATGTCAACTCCCCAGGACCTTGTGGAGTTCCGCAATGTTCTATTCTGTCCCCTCTCCTGTTCAACGTCATGTGTATATGCAGCCGCTGGGCGAGGTCGAGAGGGAGTTTGGTGTCATCAATATGCTGACGACACCCAACTCTCTCTCTCTCGCTCGCTTTCAGCTGACTAGGCCCAGCAGTCTCAGTGCTTACTCAATGTCTGGCAGCTGTGGGAGATTGGATGAAGGCGAGCCGTCTGAAATTGAATCTTGACAAGACGGAGCTGATGCTGGTGGCTGGAGTTGTTGGAGGTCCCTATTATTTATGGGGTTCGCCCCTCCCTGGTCCCACAGGTTCTTAGTCTGGGAGTGCTCCTCGATTCACAGCTCTGCTTGGATGTCCAGGTGGAAGCTGTGATGAGTGCATTCTGCCAGCTACATCTGGTGCGGTGGCTTTGTCCGTATATCTCAGACTCCGACCTCGCCACTATCATTCATGCCTTCATCACCTCAAGACTGGACTACTGTAACGCATTCTATGTGGGGCTACCCTTGCTGATGGCTCGGAGACTTCAGCTGGTGCAGAATGCAACAGCTGGCCTTCTCATGAGGACAGGCTGCCATGAGCAGGTAACACCAGTGCTTCATTCGCTGTACTGCACTGACTGGTCAGGCCTATAGTCTTCCGGGCCTGATTCCAGGTGTTGGTTCTTTGCCTTTAAAGCCCTATACAGCATGGGCCCCACCTACCTGCAGGTCCTGGATCTGCCCCTGATGTCGGCTGGGAGTGCCCTCCTTGAGATTCCCCCATGTTCCTCTGGTGGGGACAATGGAGAGGGCGTTCTCGGTTGCTGTGCCTAGGCTGTGGAACTCCCGCTTGACAGAGGTCCACCTGCCCCTAGGTCCACCTGCCCCTAGATCTCCCCCTCCTTCCAAAAGAACTGTAAGACCTGGCTGTTTCGATAGGCATTTGACGAGGGAGAAGGGTAGTGGCTGGATTACTGGGTTTGAGGGGGAGGGGATGTTCCTCGAGATTCTATGTTTTATATATTGTGGTTGGATTTTATTTTTATGTTTTAATGTGTTTTTATCTTTAAGCCACCCCAAGCTGCTGAGGGCAGGATGGGGCGGAATAATAAGCATTGCTACAAACGAACCTACCTAACTCTTGGAATATTTTGAGGATGTAAATAAGCATGTCTATAAATGAGAGTCAGTAGACATAGTGTATCTGGATTTTCAGAAAGCGTTTGATAAGGTCCCTCATGAGAGACTCTTGAGGAAATTAAGTAGTCATGGGATAGGAGGCATTGTCCTATCATGGATCAGCAACTGGTCAAACGAGAGGACGCAAACAGTACGACTAAAGTGTCAGTTTTCATAATGAAGAAAAACAAATAGCGGAGTGTCCCAGGGATCTGTACCGGAACCGGCATTGTTTAATTATCTAGAAAAGAGTAAACAGTGAGGTAATCAAATCTGCAGATGACACAAAGTTATTCAAGGTAGTTAAAACACAAGTGGACTGTGAAGAATTGAAGGAGGGTCTTGTGAGGCTAGGTGACTGGGCATCTAAATAGCAGATGAAATTTAACGTGGACAAGCGCAAAGTGATGCACATAGGGAACAATAATCCAAACTATATATACACAATGCTGAGTTCTAAATTAGGAGTTACCACTCAGGAAAAGGACTTTAGAGCCTTTGTGGACAATATGTTGAAATCCTCAGCTCGGTGTTTGGCAGCAGTCAAAAAAGCACACAGAACGTTAGGAATTATTTGTAAAAGGATAGAGAATAAAACTGAAAATATCATGTCACTATGTAAATCTATGGCCCAACCACACCTTGAGTACTGTGTGCAGTTCTGGTAGCCAGATATCAATAAAAATATCATTGAAATAGAAAAGGTACAGAGAACGGCAACAAAAATGATAAAGGGTATGGAACGGCTCCCCTGCGAAGAGAAGTTAGATAGGTTAGGGCTCTTCAGCTCGGAGAAGAGATTCTTATTACATTAAGACCTTATATCATCACATTAAGTTAGATAGGTTCAGGCTCTTTAGCTCAGAGAAGAGATTCTTAGTGCAGGGATAGGGGATTAGGGTGAAGTGGTGGATAGTTTTAGAGTAGGGGTGTGAGTGGTGGTTGGGTGGGGAGGTGGTACTGGGTATGTATTGTGTGGGTTTTTGCTTTTTTTCCTATTAGTTTTAAATGTTTGTTTTTCTGTATTGTAAGCAGCCCTGAGCCTCTGGGAAGGGCTGCATATAAATTCAAATAAAAATAAATAAATGGGCAATCCATTCCCTGTTGTTTCACCCCAAACAGTAAGAGTTTACATCCCGAAAACCTACTTGGCTAATAGCCATTAATGGACCACTCCTCCAAGAAACTAGCTACACTACCGGCCTTGATCACTTCTTCTGACAGTAAATTCCAGAAGTTAATTGTGTACTGAGTGGGGGGAAAAAACTCTCTCAATTTTTTTAAAATCTGCTGCCAGTAAATTTCATAGAGTGTCCCCTCATTCTAGTACTGTTAGAGAGGATAAAGAACTGCTCCCTATTTGTATGTTCCACACCACTCATGATTGTATCAACTTCTATTATATCTTCTTGGTTGCCTTCTCCAAATAGAAGAGCCCCTACCTATCAAGTCTCTCTTCAGACAGGAGTCATTCCATACCCGTGATCATTTTTTGTCGCCCTTCTCTGTACCTTTTCTAGTTCCATAACAAGAAACCCAAACAGTTCTAGAACACAAATTCAGACCATTCCCCCAGGTGCCAGGTAGAGATGGGCTACCTGTCTTTTTTGAAATGGGGCGACCGGAACTGCACACAATACTCCAGGTGCAGTTGTACCATAGATCTATATAGAGGCATTATATTTTCAGTTTTATTCTCTATTCCTTTCTGAATGATTCCTAACATTCTGTTTGCTTTTTGACCACCACTGCACACAGAGATGAGGATTTCAATGTGTTTTCAACAATGACTCCAAGATCCTTTTCCTGAGTGGTAACTTTTCCTGATTTACGACTCTGGCGCAAATCCCATTCTCACGCTGACTTCCTTCACTTCAAATTCTGTCTCTCCACCCTTACTTCTGCTATCTCCCTTGCTAGACAACACTACTATGCCTCCCGCATTGAGTCCTGTTCTCGGGACCCTCGCCGCCTGTTCTCTACCTTTGACTCCCTCCTCAAGCCTCCCTGTCCTCCCCCTCCTTCTTCCCTTTCTGCTCAGGATCTTGCCTCCTTCTTCCCCTCCAAGATAGACAAGATCCGCCTCGACATTGCTTCCCACTCCTCTCTTCCCACTCCCACCCCTCTCCCTCCTCCCCCTCCTTCTCTCATGTCCTCCTTCTCCCCTGCCTCCCTTAAGGAAATCTCCTCTCTGCTCTCCTCCTCCAACCCTTCCACTTGCCCCCTTGATCCCATTCCTTCCCGCCTCCTCACCTCCATTACTCCCACTGTCGCCCCTTCCTTCCTGCACATCATCAACCTCTCCCTCTCTACTGGCTCTTTCCCTTCTGCCTTCAAACATGCCACAGTCTCTCCTATTCTCAAAAAGTCCACTCTTGACCCCTCTGACCCTTCTAGCTATCGTCCTGTCTCACTCCTTCCTTTTGCTTCCAAGCTGCTTGAACGTGTTGTCTACTCCCGCTGCCTTGACTTCCTATCCTCCAACTCCTCCCTTGACCCCCTCCAATCTGGCTTCCGCCCCCTTCATTCTACTGAAACTGCTCTCGCTAAGATCACCAACGATCTTCTGGTGGCTAAATCTAAACGTCTCTATTCCATTCTTGTCCTCCTTGATCTCTCTGCTGCCTTCGATACTGTTGACCACTCACTCTTGCTGGATTCCCTTCACTCCCTTGGCTTTTGTGGCTCTGTCCATAACTGGTTCTCCTCCTACCTCTCTGACCGCTCCTTTAATGTGTCTCTCTCCAACTCCGCCTCCTCCTCCTTCCCCCTCTCAGTTGGTGTTCCTCAAGGCTCTGTTCTTGGCCCTCTCCTCTTCTCGATCTATACCTCATCCTTAGGCAAACTCATTGCCTCCCATGGCTTCCAATACCACCTCTATGCTGATGACACTCAACTCTATCTCTCTACTCCCTCTCTCTCTCCCTCTGTTCAAGCTCGTCTCATCAACTGTCTCTCTGACATCTCTACCTGGATGTCTCAACGTCAACTCAAACTCAACATGGCTAAAACTGAACTCCTTATCTTCCCCCCTCATCCTTCCTCTCCTTCCTCACTGTCAATAACTATTGATGGAGTCACCATCCTGCCTGTCCCCCAAGCCCGTAGCCTAGGCTTCATCTTTGACTCACCCCTTTCTTTTAAACCCTACATTGACTCTGTTGCTAAATCCTGTCGCTTCTCCCTCCATAACATTGCTAAGATTCGCCCTTTTCTCTCTGTCTCGTCTGCCAAAACTCTTGTTCATGCTCTGGTCATCTCTCGCCTCGATTACTGTAACCTCCTTCTCACTGGCCTTCCCCGGTCTCACCTTTCTCCCCTCATCTCTGTCCAAAACTCTGCTGCCAGGGTCATCTACCTCGCCAGTCGCTTCGACCATGTGCAGCCCCTCCTCTCTTCGCTTCACTGGCTTCCCCTTCCTGAACGAATCCTGCACAAGCTCCTAGTCTTCACCTATAAAGCTCTTCACAACCTTGCTCCCCCCTACCTCTCTGCACTTATCGCCCTCCATACTCCAGCCCGTGCACTTCGCTCCTCCTCTGTCCCTTCTCTCACCCTTCCACGCCTTCCCTGCTCCCCTAAGCGCCTTCGTCCCTTCTCACTTGCTGCCCCCCATGCCTGGAACTCCCTCCCTGTCCACATCCGCCTTGCCCCCTCCCTTCATACCTTCAAATCTCTCCTTAAAACTCACCTCTTTCGCTCTGCTCTGTCTGACTCTTTATCCTGCTGAGCCACTATTCCTATACCTACGATCGGTTTACCCTTATCCTTGCAACATGGACCTGCCTGCTGTCATTCTCATCGTAACCAAGCCAAGTACGTGCACTTGAGACCTCGCATCTTCATGAATGTTAGACCCCTTGTCTCTCCCTCTGTTCCCCTTCCTAAGTCTCTCCCCCAGCTCCTGTCTCTCAGATTGTAAGCCCTAGGGGCAGGGACCGTGTCTATTTTATTACTTTGTAAAGTGCCATGTACACTGCTGGCGCTATATAAATGTTTGTTAATAATAATAATAACTCCTGTTTTGGAACCCAGAATTGTAAACATTCTGGGTTTAATTGTTTTTCCCTATGAGCACCACTTTGCACTTGTCCACATTAAATTTCATCAGCTATTTAGATGCCCGGTCACAAAGTCTTGCAAGAGCCTCCTGCAATCCTTCACAGTCCGCTCGGGTTTTAACTATCTTGAATAACTTTGTGTCATCTGCAAATTTGATTACCTCACTCTTTACTCTTCTCCAGATTAATCAATCAATACAGTAAACATCAGCGATGGATGGATTTATCGAGTTTGGTTCATTTTTACAATTGAAAGGATGCTGGCACAGCTAACACACAAGCACAAGAACCTGGTGGCAACTTGGTTATTGAACTAGAGGCAATAGACGGAGAAGAAATGGACAAGAATGAACAAACTTTATTATGTCTAACCCCTATATTTTGGGTGGGATGATAGTCTCCAAACTACTGTTATTGTGCTGTGACATAACTGCAGTGACAATTTATGCAAAGACTAATGTTTAGTTTACATGTATGGGAAAGTTGCTGTAAGAATGTACAACTTGAACATAAAGACAATTATTATTAATAAATAAATATTTTTTTAAAATGCCACCGGTCCCATTACAGATCCCTGGGGTACTCCACTAGTTACTTCTCTTCACTGTGAAAACTGACCATTAAGTCCTACTTTTGCTTCCTGTCTTTAAACCAGTTGCCAATCCATGATAAGACACTGCCTCTTATCCCAGGACTCATTTCCTCAAGAGTCTCTCATGAGGGACAATTTCCAAATGCCTTCTGAAAGGCCAGATACACTAATATTAAACCAGCTCACCCTTATTCCACATGCTTATTTACACCTTCCAATTTATTAGTGAGGTATGATTTCCCTTTCCTAAATTCATATTGACTCTTCCCCATTAAGCCATGTTCATCAATATGCTCAGTACTTCTGTTTCCACTAGTTTTCTCAGCACCCTTTTGTAGTTTCCAGGATTACCTCTGAAGCCCATTTTAATTATTGGCATTACATTTGCTAGTCAGGCAAAGAAATAGGAAGATATGAGACAAACAAAAGATCAGTTCTAACCGTAGCCCAATTGATTCAATAGTTAGGACTGCACCCTTAATGCTTAAAAGGCATAACAAATTGTTATGACTGGGATCAAATGTGTTTGTTAATAGCAAAAACAGTATTAAGTTTGTACACTGCTGAAATAAAAAAATAATATTTTGATACTAGGAGGATGGGTTGACATTTTCCTTGAAATGCTGACACTTTCCCTAATAAAATTTATCCTTACAGAGAATTCAACTAAACATGCCAACCATTTTTTATTAATTGCTACAAGTTATATCCTCAGCTGAAGAAAATTGGTGTGTAAAGGAAATGGAAATCTAAGAGAGTTTTTAAACTTCAATTACCAAAACCAAAAAATAAAGCAGAGAAGTTGATGACAAAGCAAATATTTTTGTGGAAATACCATCATTTCTACCAATGTTTCCTTTTAATTTAAAAAAAAAGTTTTGATTAGAGTTTTTCAACTGTTACAGTAAACTTCAAGTCCCTAAATCAGGTAACCATCTTGAAAGCAATATATAGTAAGTAGCATCAAAGAGAAAAGCACAACATGTCATTTGCCTCTCTAGTGACCATTCTAGCAGCCTCCTGAAACTCAACATATGACCATGGCTAATTTTTCTAAAAAATAAATAAATAAAAATATACGCTTGGAGAGTCATCTTAAGAATTTTCAATTGTGTACTGTATTATTTTTCCTATTACTATCAAAACAAATAGTATTAAAACTAGAAAAAAATCTTGGTCATTATCTGCTAGTCACTTACTCCAGGGTAAATGGTTTGTGGATCGCTACCGTTGTTTACTTTTATTATACTCATTAAGAGTATCTATAATCCCCAACAGTCCAGGACCTCATTATACCAAGAACTGTACAAACAAGGTGCTGGTTTTAACCTTTAAAACCCTTCACGGCCTGGGCCCTGCTTATCTGCGGGACTGCCTCACTCCCCATGTGCCCGTGCGACCCTTGAGATCGTCCGTGGGAGCCTTTTTGGAGGTTCCCTGGGCGAGGAGGGTGGCCACCGATGTTAGATCTTTTCCGGTGGTCGCCCCTGTGCTGTGGAATTCGCTCCCGGAGGAGGCTCGGCTGGCTCCCACTCTCCTGTTGTTTCGGCGTATACGTAAGACCTGGCTGTTCCGTCAGGCTTTTGGCGAGGGGGAGGGGTGGGGATGGGGGCTTTTCCCCACATACTGTATTTTAAATTGTTTTAAAAATTTTATTTTATTTTAATGAATGCTGTTCGCTGCCCCGGGCTGCCCTGTGGGCAGGAGGGGCGGGTTATAAATTTTAAATAAAAAAATAAAAATAATACTACCTGTCCAGCAGGAGGGAAAGTCTAAATCTCCAACAAGGAACAGTACAGTAGAAAAACAAGGGGGATGCACAAGTAGGCCACAAGATACAGGTGGACAACATGATAGGTATAGGAGTCCACATACCAGAAGCCTAAGCACTACTTGTTTTTCTCTACCACCTCCTCGGTGCCCGGCCAATGGAATCATGTTTAAAAGGCTTTAAGATGTCAACGTAGTGCAGAGATAACAAAGTTGATTCACTACATGTGTAATAAAAGGCTTATATCACTGGCACAACAGTCAACATCTTGATAATAAAAAAGCAGAATGGGTGCAGGTAGGTTGAAAAGAGCTGTATGATCCTGTGTAGAAAGTCAAGAGAAGTGATGTGGGTGAACTGATGAGTTAGGGAAATGATTTTAGCAGTAGTGTGTGTGTGTGGGGGGGGGGGGGG
>QEPC01003390.1:990508-1009480 GCA_003113815.1 Sphenodon punctatus
GGGGGGGGGGGGGGGGTGTTGGGTTGTTTTTTTAAAATAGAAATCTGAGTTGGGAGGGCGGAGGCAAGATGGGATTTGTCAAGGCCAGAAAGATCAGGAAGTTGCAGTAATGAAGGCAGGCGGCAAGGACAACGCAGGTGAGAAACTTAGCTTTGTGGATAGTATAGAAATACTAAATATTAGAGATATTAAACAGGAACTAAAATACATTATTTTAGTTTGTACATCTTACAGTACTGTGCTCAGTTTGATTGGAATGGATCTCTTGGATAAAAAATATTTTTAAAGGAGGAAAGTGTGCAGTTCTTAAAAGTGAACCTTCTACTCATTTTCAGCTCTTAAGTAGTCTATAATTGTTCCCCTAAAAACAATTTTAAACCTTTCGGACCATGACGCACTACATGGGTCTTATATGAGTTAAAAGGTAAGAGCTCCAAAGTCTTAAAATGGATCTTGTCTAAAACAGTGACAAAGATGTGTTTAGTCAATACATTAGTTGCAGGGAGGTAAACAGGTTTTTTGAATACACTCTGCACAGGGAGATTCGTTTGGCATTACTTCAACCACCAGATTATATATTAAAAAGATGAAACCCCTCGCCCCTTTTGATGATGGCCTGCAAATGTCACACACAACATCCTATCAAAGTCAAAATAAGAATAAATGGGATACCAATGCAATTCAATAATGAATATTTGTATAAAGTTTTTACTCAAAATGCTGGATAATTTTTTTTAATATGAACTAGATGGTAAGTTTTCCTCTATTCAAACACAGTTTTAAAATTAAAACCCACCACCGTATCAGTCAAATCCATACGATGGGGGTGCCTAGGGTTTGGGCAAACATATTAATAAATGTTCAAACTTGAATCCTACTGTAAAACAGAACTAATAAGTCCATTGGCAACCATTAATTTAAAAACAGAAAGGGCAATTGCGATTCTTACCTGTGAATTGCCCTTCTGTAGCCTTGCAGGGAGATTATTCAGACACAAGGAGCGATCTCCCTCACGTCTACTAGGAGACAGCACAGACTTTCAACTGGGCATGCTAATAGAGATTGCGCCCTCACTTTCCCAGGTGTATCAAAGCCGAAGAATCCATCATCTGTAATAGCCAATAAACAGAACACTCCCCAACTAGGAGGTAGGTTAACAGGACCCCGGAGGGGACAAACAGTGGTCTTCCTTGGCCGGAACAGTAGAACTAAAACAAGTAGGCCAAGGGAGGGCTGAATAATCTCCCTGCAAGGCTACAAAAGGGCAATTCACAGGTAAGAATCCCAATTGCCCTTTCTATAGCCTTCAGTCCGATTATTCGGACACAGGGAGTTACCAAGGCAGTGTATTTATTCGGCACGGAGGAACATAAGGTCAAGGAGACCCCATCACCCCCTGTAGAATCCGATGGCCAAAGGCAGCCTCAGCAGATTGGAACAGGTCAATTTTGTAGTGCTTAATGAAAGTATGTGGGCTTTTCCACATCTCTCCAAGTGGGGCCCGGGAATGGAGAACCCAGTTAGTGGCTGCTCCTCAGGTGGAATGAACCCAAATAGGGTTAGGAGGTGACAAGCCAGACGCTTTGTACGCCTCAGCAATGCAGGTCGAGATCCATCCGGATATAACTGTCTTGGAGGCCTTTTGGCCACTGTGGCTTACTAAGAGATCTGAGGATCGCCTGAAGGGGGCAGATCTGTGAAGGCAGATTTTGAGGGCCCTTCGTACATCTAATGTATGCCATAGCCTTTCTAGCTGATGGCGGGGTTTAGGGCAGAAGGAGGGAAGGACCACGTCCTGCGACATGTGGAAAAGAGAAGAAACCTTTGGGAGGAAAGAGGGATCGAGGCGGAGGTTGACCGAATCTCTCTTGAATGAGCAGGGGACAGGGTCGGCAGATAGGGCCCCAATTTCAGAAATCCGCCTAGTAGAAGTGATCGTTATCAAAAAGGCTACTTTTATGGAGAGAAAGAATAAGGAGACCTGGCCAAGTAAGGGCCTTGACAACCACATTGAGGTTCCAGGACGGGAATCTGTGCACTACTGGGGGGGAGATTTTACGAGCAGCCCTGATGAATTGGCGTATGTGGGGGTGGGCTGAAAAACGGGGTACTATCTAGCGCAGGTAGTTGTCTGGAGAGGATACTGGGGTGGAGTCCCTTCTCTAGTCCCTCCTGAAGGAACTGGAGGATCTCGCCTACGGAAGGTGACTGAGGGGGCACCTGGTTGGAGCGACACCAATTCACAAACACCTCCCAGGTGGATTGGTAGATGTGTTGAGTTGACTTTCGTTTAGAGGCTAGAAGAATGTGTACAAGTGCATCTGAGTAATCCAGATGCTGTAGGGCTATGGTTTCAATAAGCCATGCGGTCAGCTTCAGAAACTCTGGTTGCTGGTAAAGGAGAGGTCCCTGCAAGAGAAGGTCCGGAGAGATTAGCAATCGGAAATGGTTCCCTTGGGACAGGTTGAGCAGGTCTGCAAACCAGGGTCTGCGGGGCCAGAACGAGGCTACAAATATGGCGGTTGCTCGTTGCTGTTTGCACCAGCGAATCGGCCGGCTGAGAAGTGGAAATGGTGGGCCTCCTGTATGCCTTCCTGTCCGTCACTGCTGGTTGAGCGCGTTGAGGGCCTCGGCCCTAGGGTGAGGGCTCCTGCTGAACCACCGGGATATCTTGTAGTTGGTTGAAGAGGCAAAAAGGTCGAGAATCGGGCTGTCGAATCTCCGCACCGTGCACTGGAATGCTGAGGAACTAGGGACCATTCCCCAGGTTGTATTGTTTGGCTGCTCAGCCAGTCTGCCCCCACGATGTCTACGCCCTTTATGTGAAGGGCAGTGAGAGAGAGTAGATAAGGCTCTGCCCAGCAAGTCACAATGCTTCCCTGTGGAGCGATCGAGAGCCCCCTTGATTGTTGCTATAGGCCATCGCTGTGGTGGTGTTTGTGCAGACCAGCACATGGTGTCCCTTCAGGTGGGGGAGGAAGCGTTGGAGGGCCAGCCGAATGGCCTTGAGCTCCAGCCAATTGATGCTGTGGCTGGTGTCTGAGACTGTCCAGTAGCCCTGAGCGATGTTGGTCCCCAGGTGGGCTCCCCAGCCTGAGAGGCTGGCATCGTTGTCAGGACAAGCCTGGATGGTTCTGTTAGGGGAACTCCCTGAAGGAAGCAGTGGGGGGGCTTCCCACCATTTGAAGCAGCATTGTGTCTTGGGTGGGACTGTGTGGTAGGCCGGGTAGCTGTTGATTATGCGAGTCTGCCATGGGTGCAGCAACCGTTGCAGTGGGCACACGTGAAATCTGGCCCATTGAAGATAGCGTATACAGGAGATCAAGGTGCCCAGGAGAGATGCTAGTGTCTGCAAGGAAGTGCGTGGGGCTGTCTGCGTAGATGCTATGAGCTCTAGGATCTTGTGCTGGCGTGGGACTGGTATGAACAACCCATCTAGGGAGGTGTCAAATATGGTTCTTGTCTCGATTGACTTGAAAGCCATGATACTCCACGTAGGAGATGGAGCATTGGAGATGAGCAAGAGCAAGTTCCCTGGATAGGGACTGGATAAGCAGGTCGTCTAGGTAGGGGAATATGGCTATGCCCTCTAGTCGCAGTTTCACCATGAGTGGGATTAGAACCTTGGTGAATGTTCGGGGAGCAGTTGCCAATCTGAAGGGAAGGGCTGTGTACTGCCAGTGCTGATGGTTGTAAGCAAATCTTAGCCATTGGTGGTGAGGTCAGAGGATGGGTATATGGAGATAAGTGTCTTTGAGATCTAATGAGGTGAACCAGTAGTTTTTTTTAGATGACTAGGGAGCTGGAGGCTATGGTTTCCATCTTGAATCTTTGTAACAGGATGGATTTGTTGAGACGCTTGAGGTCTAGGGACTGCTTTCCATTCTTTTTTTTTCTTCTGTACTAAGAAGAGAATCGAATGGAGTCCCTTTCCCTTTTCGTACCATGGCATCTTTTCTATGGCCCATATGTGATGTCGTCTGTTGATCTCGCGGTGCATAGCTGAGCGTTTGGAGGAGATGTGAGAGAGAGGGGATATGCAAAAGAACTCCTTTGGCCTGCGCTTTAGTTCGATTGAGTATCCCCTTGTAATGGTTTGTCTTACCCAGTGGTCTGGGGTGGCTTGGTCCCACGGATGGGCGAAGTGTAGGAGCCTTCCTCCGAGATGGGCAGAGATGGGGGAGGAGGGTGCGGAGCAGTCAGGAGTCCTGCTTGCGTGACAGCGACCTGTTACGTCTGGTGTAGTTAGAGTGGGGTGCAGGCCTATTGGTCTTGGCTCCACATCCCGTGCCCTCTGCCGCGATTCTGTGTGTTCCAGGTGTTGTAAGAGGAAAAGTTCCTTCGAAACCCCTGCAGGGGTGCTGGAATGGGCGAAAAAACCTTTTAAATATCTGCACCTGATTGAGGGAATGTTTCTTGTCCTTGTTGGAGGCCTCAGTTTACTGCCTTGTCCAAGGTGGGGCCGAATAGGTTGTGGCCTCTGAACCTGCTGTTTACTAGAAGGTTCTTGGCGTGTGAGTCTGCGTGCAAGGAACGCAGTCATAAATGGTGCCTGGCTGCCACATTCGCTGCCATGCCTCTGGCAGCCCAGGTGCACTGACGATGTCCATAGATGCATCGATTAAGAATGCGTGGGCCAAGGTGACATTAGTGGCCAGCTTGCGGGACAGGGGGGCAGATATTTTTGGGTCCTTAGCTAGCTTGAACCACTTCATGATGGCTCTAGAGGTGTACGAGGCGGCCGTAGCCATTTGTAGTGTGTTTGACAGTGCCTCGTAACTTTTGCACAGCCCTATATCTATTCCCTTATCCGTGGGGTCCCTAGGGAGTAGGTTCCCTTCTGAGGGGAATACGGACTGGTGGGCCAGAGAAGAAGCTGCTGCGTCCACCTTGAGGGGTTTGAATATAGAGTCGCTCTGCTTAGTGAAGGTGTATAGGGAACTTTAGACAGCTTAGAAAACTTAGTGGGCTGCTTCCATTGGGCCCTAATTATTTTTTCAAAGGACCTGTCCAGGATCACCCCTTTGGACCTGCTATGGAGTTTGGGAAGAGAGTCCCTGTCTGAAACCTCATCATCCAAGGTAGAGTCCGAGTCCCCTTTTTTTAGGGTACTAGTAGTAATGTTCAGCACCCTCTGTGCTCTCTTTAGGAGGTTGGGGCCCTGTTCTGGGGGGAAGCTCTCTGCCCATCTCCTTGGATCCGCTAGAAAGGATAGCCTCCCATTCAGTGGTATCGGAGTCCCCAGAGGAGCAGCCCCGAGTTAGAATCTGAGGGGTCGGAGGAGGAAGAGGCCATAGGTTGTGAGGCTTTAGCACGTGCGGCCTTCTTGCATCATTTGGAGGGGGGTCGGGGGGTGGTATCAGTATCTGACCCCGAGTCCAACAGTTCCCCCTCTTCCATCAGGGATCCCTGTCACTCGTCCTCCGAGGAGCCGAGCAGGTCCCTGAGAGAATGCTTGCGAGGGAGCTTGCGGGTGCTTTTGTGCTTGCCCTTACCAGCTGCCCGCGAGGAACCCTTAAATGCTTTGGGGGGAGGGTGGGGTCGTTTGTGCTTTTGAGCCCTCTTTTGGTTCCCCTCTATATGGGCTAGGGCACCCATCATGGGGGGGGGGGGCTCTTTCTTGTGAAGAGGCAGAAGTGGCTGCCTCCTCCTCATCCTGTATCTCCCGCTCCTCCTCCATCCTGGCCTCGGATCTGTTGTGCGGCTCCTCTAACTGCGAGGCGCATGTTGCGGGTGGGAAGCTGTGGCGCAGTTTCATTTTCGCGCTCGGGCGAAGCAGGGCCTTATTGGCGAGCCGCGGTCCGGAGGGCAGCCGCCCTGCGTGTTTTGGAGGTCTCCGTCATTTCTGGGCTCCCGATTAGGAGGCTCGTACCCAGTGGGTCGATCGCCTCACAGCGGACGGGCCCCAGGCCGTACTCGGGAGTCGGCACCAGGGGAGAATGAAAAGCAGCTGGAGCCGTTGCCGCTATTGCGGAATACAAACTCTGAAAGGTCCCTCTCTTCTAAGGAAGAAGTCTGATTTGGTGCAGAGCACCACTGCTGCACGTCCTGTAGGATTGGAGGCAGACTTACAACTGGGAAAGCGAGGGTGCGATCTCCCTGCGCATGCCCACTTGAAAGTCTGTGCTGCCTCCTACTGGACGTGAGGGAGATCGCTCACTGTGTCCGAATAATTGGACTGAAGGCTATAGAATGGTGTGGTGTTGTATTCATAAAAGATCTAGTGGCAAAAACCAAACATATTTCAGTCTCAAATACCAGCCTATGGCTTTGTGCCTAGCAAGGACATTCTTCTCCTGACTCTATACATTAAAGTCTGGTTTCCAGCCAATATGCACGTGCAATCCAAGTTGTCAAAATGCTGTCCCGAGACAAGAGTCACAAACGGCGGCAAGTATAACAGTATAGCTCAAGGGTGGGCAAAGTTTCCTGATTCTGAGAGCTGCACCCATTGTGGGTGGAGTTTACCACCCATTGTGGTAAACAATGGGGCCAAAGTTAAAATGGAAAACTTAACAGCAGAGTACACCCACCTCATTGTGACTTCAGTTAAATGCAAGAAAGTTTTACAACGCTGCACTCAGGCAGAACTGTGGTGTATAAATTAGCTAGGAGTGGGAAGGAAAAATTGCTTATATAGAGATGCTTCTGAGCTTGGGGGGGGGGGGGGGGGGGGGAAGAGACCTGGGAACCACTGCATTAGAAGGTACATTAATACACTTGCATTTTCCCTGTGTCCTGCCACAAGCTACTTTAAAAATGAATACAAGCGCTACCCATCAAAAATCTATGCCATGGATCCAGTTACCATCCTTATGAGCATGCTCTTATCTCTGCTCCTTGAGCTCACATTTTTAGTGCTTGAGGGAAGGGACTGGATCTGTGGTCAAAATACAGGAATTGGAAAGGGCCAAATAAAGAAGAGCTGCAGTCCAGATTTGCCCCATGGGCTTGAGGTTTCCCACCCCAATTTAGAAACTCACCACAGGCCCACAATTAAGTCTGCTCAGATTTCAGGACAGGTAGGGCTGGTTTGCTCCCTGCTTAGCAGCTAATCAGTGGGAAGTAAGGCAGGGTTCCCCCTTCTCCCACTTCCATAAAGGTAGAGCTGGTCTGCTCCTCAATGAATAACTATTCAACAGGAAGAAGACAAGCCCTACTCACAGGGAAGTGCTGCAGGCAATGCTGGCATGTTCCACACTGAACAGCTGAGAGCTGAGCAAGTTAGCAAAGTCCTCTCCACCCATATAGTACAAGACGACAGGGCAGGACTGTATTTTGTGCAGGAGCAAATGGGCATGGGAGTCAGGTAAACACAAAAAAATGCCTCCTGTACAGTCCATTATTCCTGAGAGTTCTGCTTCCATTTATGCTTCCATCTTCTTCCAGCGGTAGCTGCAAGAAAGTTAAAGGCAAAACTGCTCTAGGGGACTGCTGAAGTCCCGATATTGAGGAAACCGCTTGAGCTACACTTCTGAACGTTTATCCATGGCTTATATTTGTGGGGACCGTCGTATGTGCAAAGTTTGAAGATCCAGCCAGAAAATCAAAAGTCATAACTGTTTAAAAGCTAATTGGATGTGAACAAAATGCACAGCATCCTGACTATTTTGAATCATCGATATCTCCTCCCCCCCGACGAGTTGAGACCCTACATTTCACAGCCTTGGAGCTTGAGATCTAGATCAAGTGCTGGTGTAGTGTAATAATGATTGGTACAGCCAAAAAGAAGTTATTAAACATTAACATTAAAAAATCAGTTAAGCTGCCTGCCGCATGGACAGTCAAGCAGCCACTGCCTGCCTTTTGTGGTGTTAGGAAAAAACCCCAGCATACATGACTTTTTTAAAATCACGTAATTTTCTCAGGAGCCAGCTCTGTCACAAAGACTTTGAGCTCTAGTCAGTTTCATGTCAATTTCCCCCCCCTCCCGCCCCAATGCCTCACTACTTGTATGAAAAGTCTGCAACTTTTCATACCAAGTGAAAAGTCTGCAACTTTTCATACCAAGCCCTCAGTACTCAGTCTCTCGTTTCCTCTCCCTAGCCTCCTCCTTCAACCTCCACCTTTGGACCAACTCCCCCACCCATACTAATGGCCATTCTCTTGATCTTGTCCTCTCTAGAAACTGCTCTGTCGCTGATCTCTCCTTCGATCCTCATCCTATATCAGACCACTTCCTTGCCTCTTTCAACATTTCCCACTGTCCCCCCTCCTCTTCCCCTTCTCTACGCCCCTTCCGTGACCTTCAAGCTATTGATCCCCTGGACTTTGCCTCCTCTCTCTCTCCCCTTCTTCCTACAGTCTTCTCTTCCTCCTCCCCTGACTCCGCTGTCTCTGCTCTCAACGCCTCTCTCTCCTCCACACTTGACTCCCATGCCCCTCTCTCTTCCCGCCCTGCCTTCTCCCACAACCCCCGTCCTTGGCTCACCCCTAGTATCCGCCACCTCCGTTCTTGCACTCGTGCTGCTGAACGACTCTGGCGCAAATCCCATTCTCACGCTGACTTCCTTCACTTCAAATTCTGTCTCTCCACCCTTACTTCTGCTATCTCCCTTGCTAGACAACACTACTATGCCTCCCGCATTGAGTCCTGTTCTCGGGACCCTCGCCGCCTGTTCTCTACCTTTGACTCCCTCCTCAAGCCTCCCTGTCCTCCCCCTCCTTCTTCCCTTTCTGCTCAGGATCTTGCCTCCTTCTTCACCTCCAAGATAGACAAGATCCGCCTCGACATCGCTTCCCACTCCTCTCTTCCCACTCCCACCCCTCTCCCTCCTCCCCCTCCTTCTCTCATGTCCTCCTTCTCCCCTGCCTCCCTTAAGGAAATCTCCTCTCTGCTCTCCTCCTCCAACCCTTCCACTTGCCCCCTTGATCCCATTCCTTCCCGCCTCCTCACCTCCATTACTCCCACTGTCGCCCCTTCCTTCCTGCACATCATCAACCTCTCCCTCTCTACTGGCTCTTTCCCTTCTGCCTTCAAACATGCCACAGTCTCTCCTATTCTCAAAAAGTCCACTCTTGACCCCTCTGACCCTTCTAGCTATCGTCCTGTCTCACTCCTTCCTTTTGCTTCCAAGCTGCTTGAACGTGTTGTCTACTCCCGCTGCCTTGACTTCCTATCCTCCAACTCCTCCCTTGACCCCCTCCAATCTGGCTTCCGCCCCCTTCATTCTACTGAAACTGCTCTCGCTAAGATCACCAACGATCTTCTGGTGGCTAAATCTAAACGTCTCTATTCCATTCTTGTCCTCCTTGATCTCTCTGCTGCCTTCGATACTGTTGACCACTCACTCTTGCTGGATTCCCTTCACTCCCTTGGCTTTTGTGGCTCTGTCCATAACTGGTTCTCCTCCTACCTCTCTGACCGCTCCTTTAATGTGTCTCTCTCCAACTCCGCCTCCTCCTCCTTCCCCCTCTCAGTTGGTGTTCCTCAAGGCTCTGTTCTTGGCCCTCTCCTCTTCTCGATCTATACCTCATCCTTAGGCAAACTCATTGCCTCCCATGGCTTCCAATACCACCTCTATGCTGATGACACTCAACTCTATCTCTCTACTCCCTCTCTCTCTCCCTCTGTTCAAGCTCGTCTCATCAACTGTCTCTCTGACATCTCTACCTGGATGTCTCAACGTCAACTCAAACTCAACATGGCTAAAACTGAACTCCTTATCTTCCCCCCTCATCCTTCCTCTCCTTCCTCACTGTCAATAACTATTGATGGAGTCACCATCCTGCCTGTCCCCCAAGCCCGTAGCCTAGGCTTCATCTTTGACTCACCCCTTTCTTTTAAACCCTACATTGACTCTGTTGCTAAATCCTGTCGCTTCTCCCTCCATAACATTGCTAAGATTCGCCCTTTTCTCTCTGTCTCGTCTGCCAAAACTCTTGTTCATGCTCTGGTCATCTCTCGCCTCGATTACTGTAACCTCCTTCTCACTGGCCTTCCCCGGTCTCACCTTTCTCCCCTCATCTCTGTCCAAAACTCTGCTGCCAGGGTCATCTACCTCGCCAGTCGCTTCGACCATGTGCAGCCCCTCCTCTCTTCGCTTCACTGGCTTCCCCTTCCTGAACGAATCCTGCACAAGCTCCTAGTCTTCACCTATAAAGCTCTTCACAACCTTGCTCCCCCCTACCTCTCTGCACTTATCGCCCTCCATACTCCAGCCCGTGCACTTCGCTCCTCCTCTGTCCCTTCTCTCACCCTTCCACGCCTTCCCTGCTCCCCTAAGCGCCTTCGTCCCTTCTCACTTGCTGCCCCCCATGCCTGGAACTCCCTCCCTGTCCACATCCGCCTTGCCCCCTCCCTTCATACCTTCAAATCTCTCCTTAAAACTCACCTCTTTCGCTCTGCTCTGTCTGACTCTTTATCCTGCTGAGCCACTATTCCTATACCTACGATCGGTTTACCCTTATCCTTGCAACATGGACCTGCCTGCTGTCATTCTCATCGTAACCAAGCCAAGTACGTGCACTTGAGACCTCGCATCTTCATGAATGTTAGACCCCTTGTCTCTCCCTCTGTTCCCCTTCCTAAGTCTCTCCCCCAGCTCCTGTCTCTCAGATTGTAAGCCCTAGGGGCAGGGACCGTGTCTATTTTATTACTTTGTAAAGTGCCAGGTACACTGCTGGCGCTATATAAATGTTTGTTAATAATAATAATAATAATAATAATAATAATAATACCAAGTGAAAAGTACATAGTGAAACGTTGCAGACTTTTCACTCCCTATGAAAGTTGCACTTTTCATACCTACCTGAGGCAAGAGAGCAACTGACATGAAACTGGTACAAGGGGGGCTGGTACAAGGGACTATGGCAAGGGTAGGAGGTCTCGGTCCCTGCCCTGTGTCCCCCTCACTCTGCCCCCCATTTCCCCTTAGCAGAACTGCCATCAGTGGAGTAATTTTGGTTCAATGTTTGGCCATGAAGGGGAACATTGTGCCCCATCATCCCCAGTGCAGCCGTATGGTGCCCACAGTATAGCTCCCCTGCTACTCCTGCCCAGAACCTCCCAACCCCCTGACAGCTTCCCAATCCTGGGTGCTTGAACTGTTTCCTCCCCTTCTGAGTGGCATTAACAGCTGTTGGGGAATGAGCAGCAGAGAGCGCCACCCATTCCAAAAATGGATTGGGGGTGGGGGGGGGAGAAGTTCTGTAGGTTCCTCTCCACCACCACCCACCATTTTTCCCTGCAGCATCACACCCACAGCTGCCCCCTTGTGCGGGAGGAGGGGGGCAAACCACAGACCTGGCTCATTCTGAACAAGCGATACAGACTAATGAGGTGATGTGCATATATTTGCATATGATTTGCATGCACTACCAAGCTTCCCTTTGTGGGGCTGGAGTAGAAGGCTAGAACTGCCCTGCGAAGTGATGAACCTGCTGCCAATCTGAGGGGACGGGAGACTTCCCAGCCAGTTTGTGTCCCAAGCCTGCCTTGTCCCATAGTTCTGCATCTCCCTCAGTTTCCTGTCTGGATCCTGCCCCCCGGGATATGGATACGATATTTTAAATACGCATATGACGACATTTAAATATGGATATAACTTAAAAACAGAGGGCAAAGATGGATATGACTTTCATGCTTCTGTTTTTCTCTTTCTATTCTTCCTTACTGTGTATCCACATATGAACATATCACATAACTGACATGTGTGATATCTTTTAACATTCTCATTACTATATTAATCACATCTCAAAAAACCTGGACATTTTCTAACACAAAAAACTTTACAGTTTAAAAAAACGGTAAAGGAAGAACAGATTCCAAAACACTTTCCTTTTCAAAACCATTTCACAATACATTTTTCCCTAACTTAAACTCCAAAAAACATGAAAATTACAATTACAATTAAAAAAACATTTAACGTACATTACAACAAAATTAAATGCCAAAAAGCATGGAAACTGTTTACAGATTTTCTATGTTCCACAATTTACCATCAACATTAACATAATACATATACTTAATTCCTTACCATACATATACTTACTCTTATTTATCACTAACTAAACGATCACATTATTTCTTTATTGATAATTTCTTAACATAATTTGACAAAAAAATTCAAACTGCCTTAACTGTCCTTTTGCGCAGAATTGCATTGTGTACAACCAATTGTACAAAGTTATCTACATGGAAAACAGTTCCTTGTATAACCTTTATACCATTTGTATACATGTAAACGACAGAGTTAAGGCAGTTTGAAAAAATTGTTCGGCTTCGAATTATGATAAAGAAATTATCAATAAAGAAATAATGTGAGTTTACTTAGTAATAATAATAAGAGTATGTATGCAAGTAATTACGTATGGGTAATTTCAGACGTGACGGGCTCTTCAGCCTGCAATGCTGAAGCACGGTCCGGGATCCGTTTCGGATCCCGGACAGGAATCTGCCTGGCTGTCCTTTAGACGTGCTGGCAGATTCCTACAGGGGATCGCGGAGGAACTGTGCGGCACAAAGTGAAGCTGCACAGCCCCTCCCCCCCCATGCTTCCAAGGCTGCCCGCCCCCCGAGGTATTGACCATGGCCCAGAATTGGCGGCAAGCATGNCCCCCCCGCCCTCTGGGAGATGGGCGGACGCAGCAGCCAATTTGGCCGCTGTGCACAATCCCCCATCGTGGTCTGGGCCACGATCCAGAATCGGCCAAAGTAACAGACGTTACTTTTGGCCGATTCCAGATCGTGGTCCAGCTAACCACGATTCTGGACCTCCGGGAGGCCAGAGGCCCAGAATCGTGGTCAAAATTATTCCCGCCGGAGGTTCACCGTGGTGAACCTCTAGCAGAAATCATTCAGATGTTACGGGACTTTTGGTCACCACAGGGGATTCACTGTGGTTGACCGTGGTCTCGTAACGTCTGAAATTACTCTCTCTCTCTCTCTCATGTTTTCTAATTAAACTTATATACGTTTCATGTTTTTTGGAGTTTAAGTTAGGGGAAAATGTATTTTGAAAGGGCAAGTTTTTTGTTTTGGAAACAGGTCTGCCTTTAACTGTTTTTTAAACTAAATTTTTCTGTTTTAGAAAATAAAACCTGGGTTTTTAGCCACCTTAAACTAGCAACCATTGTATAAATAAGCTCATGCACTCAGGACATTGAAAATATCCCTGCATTTCTGTTTCTGAGGTAGTACTAAATTTAATCCCATGACAAATAGCAAGACCAAATGTAGATTTTTACTGTTTTAATTTGTGTCCCACTGTTTCCATTAGGCTCTGGGTGGCTCACACTTCGATTTATTAAGTTTAACAATTAACATCTAGCCATTAATGTTAAAGTAAATAATCCTCACAACAACCCTGTGAGGTAGGTTAGGCTGAGAGATCTGTGATGGGTCCAAAGTCACCCAATGAGTTCATGGCTAAGGAGAGTCTTGAACCAGTACCTCCCCCCTACAATCCAGTCCCAGTACTGCACTCTTAACAACTACAGCACACTAGCTTAGTTTTTCTCCCTCAATTTGTTATCTTCAAGTTTATAACATGAAGAGTATTTGTAATTTACCCAGATCATTTCTAATCTTATAGTTGGACAGTGGTGGACTGCCCTACTCCAACAGGTATTTTTGCTTGACGTGAGGCACCAGTGACCTTTTTAAAAAGCCTGTCTTGTTAAGTCCAAAAGATAGAAACTATTATACATCACCAGGGATCAAGCTCTTAAATGACACAGAACAACCTTTGCTCTACTGGTTCACAAGATACAGTAAAAAAAAAAATTACTACATATTACCTTGTGTTCCCGTGTCCTAATTTTATTCCCAAACTGATTTCAGCTGCTGAGCTCCTGACAGCCGTTACTAGAGGCAATGCTGCTGCATAACACCTTAAACCTGTAATCCATTTTCAAAGAATATAAAGCATTCGTCCCCAAATCAAAGTTCATGAGAAGAGCAGCAAGACAAAGATCAGATTAACTTGATTTTTAAAATGTTGCTGCAATCTTCTCATTTACTTATTCAGTATTCACTATGAAACAAGGCAAAGGTCAGAAACATATGGCTGCAATCTTCTAGTCTGTTTATTCAACACTTACTATGAAAAAGCTTAAAAGCAATGGAGTATCCGTATCTTTACTGTGATTCCCTCACACAACCTCAATTGCATCCAATTCTTCTACTGGCATTTTGTTTTTCTTCATTCAAGAGGAGTTCAACAAGTAAAAGAACCACCTTGATTTAGGAACAAAAGACTCCTTTCCTCTATTGTCTTTGTCCCAGAGAAGGAAGAAAATAAATAAATCCAAACCCTCCCCTTGTAAAAGCATTAAGTACATATACTCCCAAGACTCATGCAAGGTAAAGTGATGCAACAAGAGAAGTGGAGAGGGAAGATTCTCCTCCCATTCATCCTGCAGCTCTACAACAAGCATCTGCGGATTCCCTCCTGAGGGATTTTCATCGGCTGTCTGGAAAATGTACTTTGCTTGGGCCTCTCCCCCACTTTTCTTTGAGTCAGATTTCTAAATGCTTCTGCCAAAATGGCTGACTGGGCAGCTGTCAGTACCTGTGTTTAAGGCCCAGTTATCTCAAATCATATGCACAAATAAAAATGTCATAAGTGAAATTCAAGTTGTGTGCATTTGGATTTAAGGATTTGACCCATCATGTATGCAGTGTAACATCAAAAATAGAACCCTACTTTAGAGAGTAGAGCCATGCTACCTGAGCCTGACCAGCTGCGTCAGGTCCGGGCTGGGCACCATTTCCCTGAATGCTTTTCAGGTACAGGTTGGTTTGGGCAAAGATTGTAAAGCACATGTTTAGTCGCTGTAGCTTTTGTTTAGTCACAGTAGCTTGGGGAATACAGCAAGCTAAGTCACATGCTGTTGTGATGTAGCTTATGGGGAGACGGAGGGAGCGGGGAGGGGCTAGCACTCCCAGAATGGGAAACCCAGAGTGCCCCTTCTCTACCCTGTCAGGGGTTGGTCTCTCGAATTGGTAAATTCTTTGTGCACAGGAAGGGAGCCAAACCGTGGGAATGGTGTGATTGGGTCTGGTCTAAAACTTTTTAAATATTTCCTAACTTGCTCTCACTCTGCTCTGGCCATTACACTTCCTTCCCAGGCTCTGTGCCCCAGTCAATACCCTTCAGAACCAGGGTCAAATGTGATGCCGGCCAGCCACACACTTTTTTTTTCCTTCACACCTCCCTCTCTGAGGGTAGACTGCTAGCCATCCGCAAACAGATACTGCTCTTGCAGCTCTGAATGGTTCCAGATCCCCACCTTGCTCTGCACCTCTTCTGGGGCAATAAATATTTGGTGGAGGAGTGCTGTTGCAGAGTTCCTCTTTGTGTGCTTTTCAGGTGCGGAACTTCTAGTTGCAGAACCACTTGGGTTGGTTCAGACACCTCAATCCAGTACACCATTTCAGATTGGGCTGGACCCAGGCATGCTATCTGAGCCCATGCAGGACTCTAGTACAAAGTCTAGTGTTCCTGCTTTAAGACACTAAATCACTACAAGGAGAGGTGAAACAACTGGACCACGGTCATATAGTGCCTAAATAAAAACTTGTCTACAAGGTCTCAGACAAGAAGCCCTAGTAAAACGCATTGAAGTAAAGACACCTGTTACCACATAGCCATCAATAAAGGAATATCTCTGGGACAAGACTTTGGCCAGTGGCCTACAGACTCAATGTTTCTTCCTGGAGGTAATTAAAGTCCAGCTAACTGGATTTTTAAACGGTTGCTGTGCATTGCTTCTTCCAGGGAGGATGGGAGGAGTTAGCAAATATATAAACGCTGGAAAGATGTCCTTGGACAAAACAGCTGTTTTACAGAAAGTTCTAGAGGTAGTCTTCAACTCAGCAACATGGCATGAACTCTCTAGATCAGTGCAACTTAGCATGTTCCTATGGAGAAAGGACAGAAAAAGTAATCATACATTTTCCTTTCCCCAAGGGCAAGAGGTTCCAGCTGGATTTTTTAAAAATAAATAAATAAAACACTTCTTGGGTATTGTTGGGGGGGGGGGGGTTGAGAGGAAGTGATCATAGGAGATTTCAAACACTAGGAATTTCAATTTGGGGAGCAATGCTGTATCAAAGAAAAACATGCTGTTCTGTAGTGGGAAAAGGTTATATACTCCAAGACAGCTCCACGAGGAAGTGTAACTACAGCACAACTTCCCAGAAAACAAAATCTGTTTTGGGGGGTAGAAGGGGAGGGACTTACTGTATGGAAGGACAGTAGAGCAAATGTCAGTGAGCAGTCTGGGGACAAGGAGCTAAAGAAAGCCTGATGGAAGAGGTACGTTTTCAGGAGGAATTAAAAAAGGTGTAATGGAGCAGAGCAAATGTGTTCAAGGAGCGAGTTCCAGATATAGGAGGCAGCTTGGGAGAAAGGACAAAGCGTTTAGAGAGCAGGAGACTCTGAGAAGAGCGATGGTGGGAGCAAAACAGCAGCAAACTCCCAAATGGATAGTGGGAAAGGAGAGCAGAAAGATAGGACAGAGCAAGACCATGAAGAGCCTTGAAGGTGAAGACGAGGAGCTTGCACTGGATATGAAGGAGGAGAGAAAGTAGAGAAGGGACATGATCAAAGCAGCCAGCTTGGTACATGACTTCAGCAATGAATTGTTGAATAGAAGCAAGAGGGTCAAGGTAAGCAGGTTGCAGTAGTAGAGGCCAGTAAGCAGGTTGCAGTAGTAGAGGCAAGAGATGACTAGAGCATGGACTAAGGTTTGGCAGTTGAAACAGTAAAGGAAGGCCAGATTTTAGAACTTGTTTTCAGATAAAGTGATGGGTCTTAGCTGCAGACTGGATCTCTGAGGTGCAAAGGAGAGTGAGGAGTCAAAGATGAATCCCAGGGTACCTGCCTGGGAGACAGGTTCGATTGTGACTCCATCAGTGTAAAAAGAAAAGGAAGAGTGAGAGCAAGGTTTTAAGAAGGAACAATGAATAGTTGAGTGCTCCACAAATTTGTAAATACAGCATGGGGCAACAAGGTCAAGACCATTAATTAAATGAAGTCATATGCTGGTTCAAGGCAATTTGTTTCCATCTGGTAAGGAGTTACCCAGGAAGTTTATTCAGTTTGAATGCATACATAGAAACGTGAAGACATACCAATCCACTGATGACTATATGAGAGAGAGGAAAACCACCACCGCATTCTTACAGAACACCAAGAGAATTGGGGCACTCGGACATAACAGGGCAACACTGAGGCAATTTTAGGGAGTAGAGCCAGGGAATCCTGAGGAAGAAACTCATTAAGAGCTATGCTCGCTTAGGTACTTGGGAAAATTAAACTCCATATCACTAAGTGACTTAGCATATGGCCCATGTTCAAAATGGGTTACTCGTGTGTCATTTTAATATGACTTAAGTTCCCACTGGCAACTTGTTCCCCCACCCCCTCTGTTCTGCAATTCTCTCCCACTCACCAGAACACTCACTAAATTTAGTCTTTGCTGCTCTTTCCCATTGCCAAGTTTCCCTCTTTCACCCATCTTCCCTTTTCTTTCAAAATTGTCCATCCTATCAGGCTATTCACCAAATATGCTATCACTCAGTACGCCTGTCTGCTTCTTTCTCAAGCGTCTATGCATTTTCTCTCATACTCTACCATTCCTCTGGTGAAGGAATCTCACAGGGGCAGTGACTTGGGACCATCAGAAACTGGGCCACACCAGTTAGCGTTTATAAAAGCCCTGAAGCTACAACATATAAAGTAACACACTGTCACTTTTTCTATAGACACACAGAAAGTTCTATAGCAAAGAGCAGCTGGATGAATTAACAATTATTCATTAAAGAAATAATTTGTTAATTAACAGGAAACGGCTTGACACAAGCTCTGCCGAATCTTTAAAAAATGTACCAGCAACTTTGAAACAAACACCAGAGAACAAAGAACTTTATGGTGACTGTAGTATTAGCTGAAAGAACGAGCAAAAACGGACTTTGGGCCAGTCTACAGGAAGAATTTCACTGGTATAACACTTAAGATGTAAATTATATAGTTAAACCAGTGAAAAGCTCTGTGTTGCTCTCAATCCTATGAGGGTTTCAATCAAACTCTCTTGGTTTGGTTGAAGAGTGCTTAAGTTTAATTCTAGTAAGACTTCAACTAAACTAAAATAAGTCAGTATCAACCAAAACAACATGTCTATATAGCCTTTTGCACTTGTTTAGGCTCAATTCAATTTGAAGTCACACTAAGGTAAACTAGCACAACTGTGCACAGAGATAAATACTGTGATAAAAAATACTGAGATTAAAAAAAAAAAAAGTCTAAAAAAAATAACCAAGCAAAGTAATTTTTTTGATTGGTTATTCAGTTCGCTTAATTTTATTTAAGCCTAGATACTTGTGCCAAGTGTCTACACTAACCGTAGAAAGTCACTAAAAATAGATTTAACTTAAAAATCAGAGAAGTTTTCGGTGTGAAATTCTTCTGCTCGTGTACTTTCTGGTTCAAGCTTGACATCATGAATTGTCATATGCCTGAGATCAAAGAATCAGGAAGTGCTAAAATAATATCGAAGAGGGAAAATAATGTTAAAGTTTTAATGCTATACTATCGTGTGCTACCTGGAAAAGACATATCGCATACAATCTGTGATAATCCAAATTTCATTTTGCTATGCAGTTCAGAGGATGTCACAAAAGATATCCATAACTGAAAAAGCCTTGTAGGAAAAAAAGTTACAAGTAAACAAAAGATATTTACATGCAAAATGTTTACCAGCTAAAACAGTGAAACAAAGAACAACATAATTAAGTCTCCTTCCTCCACTTCTACAGACCCACCTCTATACCTTCCCGAGGGGGGGAGGAAGAGAGACTGGGCACTAGGGGCGGGAAACCGGTAAAATCCGGTATCCGGTAATGCCGGTACCGGGCGTACCGGCATTATCGGATTCGACCCGGTAATCCGGACCGGGTACCGGATTCCGGGGTACCGGATTTTTTTTACATTGCAGCCATTTAAAAATGGCTGCAATGTAAAAAAA
>QEPC01003390.1:1010017-1049357 GCA_003113815.1 Sphenodon punctatus
GGGAGGGGGAGGGAATTAATTTATTTCATTGGTTTCAATGGGGACACAGCGCCCCATTGAAACCAATGAAATAAATCCGGTACCGGTATACCGGATTTAATCCGGGAATCCGGTTTTCGCAGAACCGGTAACCGGTAAATCCGGTAGCCGGTAATGGGCCCGGGGTCCCACCACTACTGGGCACTGTAGTGGCAGAAAGAAAGGGAGAAGAAGTTGCGACATGGAAAGAGAAGTAGATTGGTCCTGCTTGTCATGGGCAAGCCAGTCAGGGCTTATCATTTGAAGCTACTGCTTTGCCAATCCTATTGGGGAAACTGTGGGTGGGCCAACCAGGTGCCACCAGAGGGACATTTAAACTTCCATGGCTAACCAAGAGAGGGTGCTTTCTCACATGCGGGAACCTGACCGTACAAGGCTGCGGGAAAAATGTTCCTGCAAATCACGTATGTTTTCCTGCACATGTGGAGGCACTAATCTGCATAATTGCTGCTGTTATGCACGTTTACAAGACTGCTTGACAGAATTTGATTTCACAGCTCTGTCAAGTGGCTTTCTAAATGAACATAATAGTGGCAATTATGCAGATTAATGTCTTCACATGTGTTGGAAAACTTGCATGATTTGCAAGCACATTCTCACCAGCAGCCTTGTACGGTCGTGTTCCCACACGTGGGAAAGTGGCCATCTTCCCTGATACTGGGCAGAGTGGGTTCTCAACTTCCTAACTTGCCCACGTGAGGAAGTGGCTTTTACATCTTTTGCAGCAAAGTACAAATTCATCTGCTGCATCAATCGGCAGGGTGTGGGGGCAGAAATCAGATTATGTATGAGAAGGACCTAAGCAAGGGTTGGTAAGAGATTATGAGCAAAAAGAAGAATCCCTCAGGGCTGCCTGCACAGCCAAGGGACTCTGCTTGTTCAGGGGGCTTAGGTCCCAAACTAGGGCTGCATGGCCAAACAGGGGGATGATACACTTGGAACCCAAGACAATGTAGCAGTTGCAAGCCGTGGCCGGTGGCAGAGGTGAGTGGATGTTCATTTACCCTTCTGGGAATCATTGAGCATTTTTACACACACCTTAAAGTTCCGGATTTTTCAATCTCCTGGGTTTACAAGTCCACAAGTAAGTTCCGGATGCATTTTTCTCACACTCACACACACACACACACACACACACACACACACGGAAACCAAGTGACCACAGCTGCTTTAAGCAAAGCAGTTTACCAGGAGAACTTTTTACACTCAGAAGTTGTGGGAGAAGTTCTATGCAGAAGTTCAAAGAGCCAGATGTTTAAGATCTGGGGGAGTGATTTATTTAATTTATTTCATTATATTTGTTAGTCGCTCCCTCATGCCTACGGCATCCCGGGGCAGTGTACAATATCATAAAAACCCAACAACAACAAATCAACACCCAGAAATTTAAAACACTAAGAACTAAACCCCCCCACCCTACCCCCCTCCTCTCCAAAGGCCTGAGCGAACAGCCAAGTCTTACGAACACGTCAAAAGGCCAACAGGCCCAGGGGCAGATGAGCCTCCTCCGGGAGGGAATTCCATAACCACGGCCCGGCCACCGAGAACACCCTCCCCATTGTGGTCCCCTGCCTTACACGGGGGACCTCTAGAAAGGCGCCCTCGGTGGACCAAAGGGATTGCTCCGAGGCACAGAATGCGAGGCGGTCCCCAAGATATGAGGGGCCCAGACCGTGCAGGGCTTTGTAAATCAATACTAAAACCTTGAATCTGGCTCGGTATGCTATAGGAAGCCAGTGCAGAGTACTTTCTTAAGACACACAAAGTTCAGGATGTAACAACATACATGCAGGAGAAACGTGTGTGTAAAAACACCCATTATCTTGGGTTCCTGCCACTTGGAACTGCCATCATGGGGAATTCCCAGGTATTGAATAAAGCTATAGCCTTGTTTAACCCAAAAAGGAGCATGTCATGCATTCCCCTATTTTTGTTGCCACAGGTCATTTCACCTGAATAGACTAAAATCAACTTAGTTACTAAGCAGAAAAAACTTATCAGTTTATGAATATGAAGAAATAAGGGAAGTAACAAACCGCTACCCATTCAATAGTAATTATTTTCATCCTCAAGAGAAAAGGATGAAAATAAAGTTTTCAGAACATGTCAGATTTAGAATTGAAACCAACTCCATGAAATAGGTCTGATACGTCTGGGGTCTAACAGAATTATCCACACCAGTTTCATATGCTCTAAATCAAGTTATCGGATATATACAGTTTCTTTTTTACATCTCAAAAAATTTAAAGCATTTCATGTAATTTTTTCTTTTTTAATTTTGCAATTACTTAAGACAATTTATAGGGCCATCAACACTGTACAGTTATTCTAAGTACACACACTTGTACAATGTACAGGTGTAAAAGTGCATCCAAGTGTGGTAATAGCACAATCTCACCTTTGTTATATAAAAATTTTACAGTTTGTAATAGCTAATTGATTCAAAAGTCTTAACAGAGATAATATATTTTATTCCAGCTTTCATAGCATCTATTTTATTTAGGATATCTATACGTTGGCTGATAATAGTGCTACTAATATGTAAAATGTAGATGTATTCACTCGTGCATACACACACACACTTCATCAAGGTACCTCAGTATTCTGTTCTGGAATAATACTGCAGTCATGAATTAAACATCACCTTCTAAAGTTCTTTGATATGGCATTTGCTATGTCAGAATCATCTGAATTTGAATAAATTTCTATTACCTCCAACCTTAGGCCCACCAGCTGAACCTGGCTTTCTTGCCGTATTTGATGGATTTCCGGGTTTTTTAGGTGCAGGAACCTTGAAGCCTGAAGCAGCCGATGATGGCCTATTTCCATCCACCGACTCTTCATCATCAAAGCTTTTATCTGCAAAAGGACACATTAGAAAAATAAACACATTAGAATTGATGGTTATCACCTTTGCTGCAGATTTCACAAAAAGTCACTAAAAGATCAAATAAAATCAATACTAATTATGTTGTCCTTTGTCTATGGCCTCAAGACAGATGGCAAAGAAAAATTAAATGTCTGTTAACACCACAAAATGTCATATAAAATTAGCCTTGGCTTTTCAAGTTGTTTAATTTTTGTGTATTTAATTCTCTATATTCAAAACCACTAAAGGAAAAATTGTCTGTACAAAGTAAATATTTACTGTCCACCCCTGAATTATTTCCCTCAAATAAAATCCTTAACTTTCAAGTCAATGCAGTAATTCAAAGAGAAATACTTCTCCCTTTCCTGCTACTCATGCATGCAATTTCTGCTACACATCCTCCCACAGTGTGTCTACCAACACTCCCTGCCTCGTTCCTTCCACCCAGATTTTCAAACTTACAATCACAGATCCTCTTGCAGATCAGCCGCCTCATTCCTCTGATACCACTTAATTCCCCTCACACTAGGATGCTCCCAGTAGCTCACATTGCAATACACCGGAGTAGATTTTCAATACTAATCAAAAGATTCTGAGCAAAATTGACAGAAAACACCATAGATCCACCACTGAGATTTGTGCCGGCATCTTTTTCTCTCTTCCCTGCACTAGGTGCTGAAACAGCCAATCAGCTACTAGGTGACATCATCTTCTGGTAGGCACAGCCAGATGAAAAGGTGGAAATTCTTCATGCATATAAATTCATTCCCACACACACAATATTCACAGCCAATATTCTAAACCTTTATTACAAGTTTCAGAGGTATACAGTAGTTCAGAGTTTTAATTCTGTAAAAATCAAGGACTTGCCTTTTGCCTACTCAAACTCTTAATCAGTAATCCTTTATTTTCTTATACTATATATTCTGTAATCAGTCTGTAATTCAACCTTATAAATAGTGTTCCAGAAACAGAATACGACTATCTTGTAATTCAGTTTGCACCAAAACAGGCTTTCTCTAGGACCCTGCAATAGATGAGAAAACCAACCTGTGGTTCGTATCACAAACAAGATGGGTGAGGCCGACACAGCTGCGTAACACAGATATAGACCCATTTAACACGTTTTCTTCACTGCAGCCTGCCATTTTATTTTATTAAGAAGAATCATAACACTATTTCTATTTTAAGATCTTTATTGTGTTTTTATAACCCTGATGTAGCAACATTTTGTTGGGAAAATTTCAGAGATCTGTATGTACATAAAGATAAACTCCAAAAGCAGAGCAGTGTTTCCATTATATAGAAGCAAAATGTTTTCTGAAAATAGCACTTACAGGAAAATCTGATGCACAAACAGACTAAGCATTTGGATTGAACTTTAATTGTCTAATTAAAAGTATAGATCCAAAACATTAACATGATTAATAAAAACAAAGTATTATCACAGAGCAGCTGTATTTTTGAGTACATAATGTAAAATATTTTATTTCTGTATATCTGAAAATATTCAACATCTTTTATTCCTTCCAGTCATTATTAAAAAGGGAGTGCAAATACTTTTGTGCACGGATATGTAACTATCAAAATGCAGGAAGGAAGACACTGAAACACACTACAGCATGAGTTTCCATGGTAACGGTACTCTGTCCTCAAGCAAGAACTGGAAGAATACATCTCAGTTCTCCCTATACAAAGACTGATTTAACCCTTAATGACTTAAATATTTTGCCACAACATCATTATGTAGCCACAAACATAATTGTGTAGTTTTATAAAAAGTTAGTTCTACTGATTTAAACAGTTGGGTTTGCAATATTATTGATAGTGGTTAACACCCAGGTTTTTTGTTTTTTTTTAAACTCACTGCTGGGTGCATCCACACGAGATATCATCCCGCTTTGGACAATGTTAACAGGCTGGTATGCTCTGCCGTTGCCAGATATTAACCCAGCCCTGGGGTAGGGCAGGCAACTAGCTAGCGTGCAGCTTCCTAGGGTGGGGATGCATTACGTATTCGTGTTGCCTGAAGTGGGGTAACGCTGCCCAAGTGGGTTACAACCGTCCACATCCGGTGTGGTTGGGCTGAGCAGTCTTGCTGCAAGGCAGAGACCTCCCAACTACTCAACAGCTGATCGGGGAGGGGGGGGGGGGAGAACCTTGGAGGAGTGCACCCACTCCTCTGGGCCCCTCCTTCCCCCATCAGCTGTTGGGGGTGTGTGGTTTGGGAGAAGGGTGCATGCTCCTTCCAGGGTCCCCTCCCTCCAATCAGCTGTTTGATCAGCCACCTCCCCTGATTCACAAGTGATTGGGGGTCGGGGGGGCCCAGAGGGGCATGCATGTGCCTCCCAGGCTGCCCCTCCACAATCAGCTGTGGCAGGGGGAGGAGTGCATGAGTGCTCCCCCCCCCACAAGCTGCCTAGTAGTAACAGGCCCAATTCTGCAGCACATCAGGAGTCCGGGCATCCAGCTCCACTTGGCTGGCTCCTCAGTCTGCCTGGTGTGTGGAGGGGCTGAGGCAGGTGGGGAGAGGGGAGCGAGCAGATCATGTGGCTAGTTCTCCTTGCTGGCCTGAAGTGTGGCAGCTGCCAGTTTATCAGGCCTGCCCAAGCTTGTGAGGCTGCATGCCTTTACATGCTGCTATTAGGTTCTCAAAATAGTTACAAACTAAGACCATTTAAATATTTAAGAAAAAAAGAAAGTGAAACATTTCTAAATGCAAAAGATGCTTATTGTATCATATCTTGCTAACGCATACTAGAAATTCGCTAACTTTTTGGTTCATTCTTTAGCCCAATACTACACTCGTAAGCTATATATATTGCACAGATGTATTTATAAAAAAAAAACAAAAAAAGAAACAAACCCCATTGAGAGCCAATGTGGGGTAATGGCTAAGTATGCAGTACTTGGACTGGGAGGAGGAGGGGACACCAGTTCTAATCTCACCTTAGCCAGAAATTCACTGGGTAATCTTAGGCCAGTCACATTCTCTCAGCCTAACCTACCTCAGAGTTATTGTGAGGATTAAAAGTTGCGTTAAACTGTTGTTTGTCAAGTGCTCCAAGTGCCATGGAGGGGAGGGGCGGGCATTATATAAAAATAAAGATGATGATGGTGATTGCTCTAGTGCAATCAACAATGTCTATTTCTATTTTTTTTAGGATCTACTGAAGTTCATAGCTTCAAAAAAATCTCATTTTGTCATCAAATTTAAGTTAACCAACATTAAGCTTATAGCAAGCTATTAGAACTCACACTTGGGACCTACTTAAAATTTTACGGATATTCTATGGTAATGCATTAAATACCAGTTCAGGCAAAAAATTCTGTTTGCCTCAGCTAATCAGGGGTAGTGTTCTCATACGAAGGATATTGTATTTACTATGGTAACAGCTACAGTACTCTCTCTATAGTTAGAATCTATATTTTGTTTGTTTCTTTTAAAATTAGTTGAGGAATCCTTTCTTGTAAGCAGCTAACAGACTGAAATATTTTCTTCAAAAGTAAAAGCATTTTAAATCAACGTGAAATATGCACCTATTGCTGTACTACTTCCATTGTTTACCAATATGTATTAAAGCTGCAGAAAGCTTAAAATGACAGGACAGATTTCTACTAAAAATGTATCCTATAGCTGCCCTGGAAAATACGTACATTTTTAAAAATAAAGATGATCAGTTTGATTATTCATTTTAAATTTAGTGACGGTTTTACAGTAGCGATTTTATAACAAGAAAATCAGTCAATAAACTAAACTATTTCCTATAGGAGCTGTAACTTTTCACACGCCTTGTTCATTTAAACTTTTATTTCCCGTGTCCGTATTTAAAACTCAATATGGTTTTCAGACTCAGTCTGAAACCAGAAAGGTGTGCACACATCTGTGGGAAGGATGGCATATAAATAAATATATAATCTGAAGCATGAACCCTGCGTGCTTAACAAAACTACTACACAATGCTTGCTTTAAGCGTTATGTAAAATTCACCACTTTTTGCACAATTGTACATATAACTGCCTAACTGCAAAAGTAAAACAACTGTGTGTACCTCAGATTTGTCCACTTTCAGCCCTTGTATATAGAGAATACAACTTCTCAAAGCTGAAATTACCTAGACCAGGCCAGAGCTTGGCCTGTTTTATGAGTAAGCAGTTTCACAGCTTGCCATGTTCAGATTGGTGGGGTACTCAATGTCGGTATGCTGTATGCAATTTTACCATTTCACCACCTCAAAAACAATTTCTTCATACAGCAAAGTGATATGTACCTTCTGAGACTGAAGTTCAAAGTATATTCAAAATTGTATAACTATTTTTTTTTGCTTGGTACTCAGCATGAAGGGGGGGGGGGGGGGGGGGGGGGGGGGGAGAGGAGTGTTCTTATTTTTGGTAACTCCACCATGACCAATTTTCACACAATCCTTTCCAGATAAAAAATTCTCTTTGAAAATGAAAAACTAGTGTCAAGATTAATTCTACTTTTTAGAAAGTTACAACTTGATGAAAATACAAGTTACAATACAGGTTGATGCATACATTTAAATACAGCATTCCTATAAAAACATACATGCCAGCCTGATACATGTCTTTTTTGTGTTATTTGCATCACATATGACATTTTTTGAAAGTAATGTCCATTGACAGCAACGGGGAGAAAAAAGTTACAGCAGTAGAGAAGTGATGTGAATCAATTAATTAAAGGTACTGAGAGAGATTACTAGAAAAATTACTAGAAATGTGTGGAACAATTAGTACCCAAGTCATTTCTCTCACTTCAGTTCTGTTACTCAGCACCTTCATTTTCAATCAATACGAATGGGATTTTCAAACCATGTTAAGGGCTACAATAGCACTAAGTTTCAATTTCATATATACCTAAACTTAGGCCCTTGAAACACTCCAGTCTATGCACTTTCCAGTTGGAAGTATTTAAATAGAAGTTACAGTGTGCCAAAGAAGAGGTACATAACACAGAAAACCTCAATGACGTTGAGATTAAGTAAAGGGCAAAGTAAATAAATAGCTGACCAGTCAGGAGGCCAATTTGTAATAAACCTGAAACAAGATCATAATAAAATGTGTGTTGGACCAAATCCATTAACCAATTCAATACTTCATAAAAGTCAATATGATTAATGAAAACCATTTGAAAGTCTAAAGCAAGAATAATGTGCTACAACAACTGTAGTATTTTTGGTCTTTTAGGATGCATGATTATGAATACGCAATGTGAGAGTTGAAATTTATTTGAACGTAAGAAAATTTGAAGTTACCATCAGCCTTCGCATCTAAGGGAGCTTTCAGATGAGACGGATACCGCCATGGCCCACTTTGGGCTGTGGCAGAACCCGTCACTCTGGGTCAGACTCAGCCGGGCCACCAAAGCAGCATTATGGCAGGGAGATGCATGGACGTGCATCTGCATGGTTCTGTGCGGCATGCAGTGCTCTCCCTCCGCCCCGCCACTGGCTGACCATGGCAGTCGTCATGGCGCCAGACCCTGCCGCCACTCCAGACTGGTTTGAGGGAAGCTGGCTATCAGACATGAGCCAGACTGTGTTAACATCTGGTTGCCATTTTTTAAAATACGACTGTGGCACCGAGATTAATCCATGCTGAAGCAAATTAATCCGTGCCAGCGTCACATCTGAAACCACCCTAAAAGTAGCTACAAATCTTTCCACAAAATGATTTCAATGTACGGTTACTACACGTAAGTAAAAACAGTCCCAAAACAAGGGGGATACTATGCCACCAGAGACTCCTCTTTTAGCCCTGAACTTTGCCCCAGCCTCATTTGAACACCGGTTAGGGAGTGACAACCTATACTCTTATTTAATATCATCCCATAATGTGTTACCTTGTAGAACAAGGCAGATTAGTCATGGTCAAAAACCAGAGAGGGGTGAGGTGCAGGGGTGGAAACAGGAACCACAGGTCAGTAGCAGAGGGATTTAAAAACTCAACCTCTCTTCTGCCCCAGGTCCCCAAGCCTACAAAGATATGTGCTGAGGGAAGGGCAAGAGGATTGTTCTTTACACACACATACACACGGTGTCTGGTGGCCACAATTACTCCAATGCACTCAACTGCTGGCTCCTATATTATTCTCTTTAAAGTATATAAGCCTTTTATGGATGACAGCTTTTCCCCAAAATAAGGCAAGATTTGCCCTTTCATTCCACCTCTCATTACATCCATGAATTAACAAATGACAATATCATAAAGCAGTGACTGGAGTTTATCAAATATTTTAATAATGGTACAAGGTCTCTCTTCTATTGAAAAAGTAAATTTATGAGACGCACAATTCAAGTTAGTATAGTGTAAATCTGTCCCCAAATTCTCAAGTTAAAAATCTGGTATCACATCTTGTATTAAAAAACTTCAGTGAAAATTAACAAACTCCAAAAAGCATAGAAATTGCAAACTAACAACATTGCCTTAACTTGTATGCCATGTAAACAGTAAAGATGTTGTACAGCCTTTCATACTGTGCTCACTGGAACAGACTCCAAATTTCCCCTTGCCTCCCTACAGTGTCCAGCCCTAGTACTGGCCCCAGACAGGAGGCAACAAGCTGCCCTCTGCTCTCTGCAGCTCCAGCTCATGTTGGACCCAGTGCTGTTCTGAATACCAGTATTCCCCCAGCCCCAGCGTTCCTGTTTGAAAACAGGTTGTTTCCCCCTGCCATCCCCAAACTGCAGAGGAAGAAGATTGAGGCTTTTTAAAGGATCCACTGCATTTTTTCAACCCCTTTGATTTCCTCTTTTAAACTAGATTTTACATGGATTTCATGATGTTCCATTATATTTTATCGTACTATTGTTGCGAAGCACCCAAAGCAAAGTGTGCGGGCAGATACACCATGGGCGTTTTCAAACGAGATGATCGCCCACTCGAGTTCATGTTCCGTCTGTGCAGTCCCCCCATTCAGTCCTCAATCACATGCTTCACGTGTCCAGCCTGATAAATGGGTAGCCCCCAGCGTGTCTTTCATGTGCTTGCAGGCAGCCCCCCACTAGCATTCTCCCACTTTTCCTCTGCCCCTCCCTACTCCACTAGCCATCCCATTGGTGTAATCCTCTCCGTGAGTGTGATAAAGCCGGCTCTCGGGCAGACATGTTTATACTAGAGTTGAAATGATTCGCAGCAAATGCATCAGCTGAAGCTTCCAAAACAGTCATAAAGGGCAGCCCCACATAGAGTGTATTACAGTAGTGCTTCAAGGTGATAAAAACACAGATGACAATGGTCAGATCCAAATCAGGAAGAAAAAAGCTAGAGCCTCCTCACCAGATGGAGTTGGTGAAAAGCACTCCCACTCACCGCAGCAACCTGACAATCCAGGTGCAGTGTGGATGCATCAAATAAAGACAATGATAGCCTCTCTCAAATGCCTACTCAGTGCACCAGCCCTGCTACAAGACGACTGTGCTCCCTTGACTATGGGGGACATGCCCAAGGCCAAATATTCTTTTAACGATAGCTGTCACATGGGAGGAAAAAACTGAGGCTGCAGAAGCAACTAAAGGATGATTCTTCACACCATGCTTAATACACCCATTTATACTCATTCTAATCACCGTCTCATGTACCATCATATTTTGTTCATTGCTATACAGATTGCTCCCAGCACAGAACCCGTCAGCCTACAGAATATTTCCTTCCACAAACTTCATATGAGGGCTTAGTTTTTACTAACAAGATTAGAGGCTGCATAATTTCTATTGGTCAGCAAAAGACTTGCAATCAAATCTCATAACAAGTCCTAAACCCTGCTTATAAACACTCCAAATATTAAGAACCATTTCTTTCAATTCCGTATTGCCAAATCCTCTTATACTGAACACTCTGACAAGTAAACTTTTTCTCTGGTTCCATGGGGTTTGTTATAGTCAAGTTACACTGTATTTGAGATGCTTTAGTGTCAATTTATTTATTTATTTTATTTCATTACATTTATATGCCACCCCCTCATGCCGACGGCATCTCAGGGTGGCTTCCAACAAACAATATAAAACCACATTAAAAAATCTAAAATTCCAATATTTAAACAAATTAAAAAATCTCTCCATACAAAAATTTAACCCGCCCATCCCTCCCCGCCGCCGAAGGGCTGGGAGAACACAGCCATGTCTTACAGGCCCGATGGAAGGCCAACAGACTCGGGGTCAGTCATGCTTCCTCTGGGAGGGAGTTCCACAGCCGGGGCCCAGCCACCGAGAATGCCCTCTCCATTGTAGCCCCCCGCTTTACGCGGGGGACCTCCAGGAAGGCGCCCCCGGTAAACCGAAGGGGCCGTCCTGAGTTGTGGAGGGTGAGGCAGCCCCTGAGATATCCAGATCCAAGACCGTGCAGGGCCTTATAGATCCAAGGCAACACCTTGAAACTGGCTCGGCATGTTACAGGCAGCCAGTGCAGAGCCCGGAGCAGCGGTGTTATGTGCTCTCATCGGCCCGTCCCTGTTAAGAGACGGGCCACCGCATTCTGCACAAGCTGCAACCTCTGGGCCAGCATCAAGGGAAGCCCCACATAGAGCGCATTACAGTAGTTCAGCCTGGAGGTGATGAAGGCATGGATCAAAGTGGCCAGGTCGTTTCTGGAGATATATGGGCACAGCCTCTGCACCAGATACAGCTGGCAGAAGGCCGCTTTCACCACCACATCCACCTTCTGATCGAGGCAGAGGCCCGCATCCAGTAACATCCCCAGACTCCAAACCTGCTGGGCCACGGAGGGTCCCACACCCTCCACAAGGGGGGGCAATACCTCCCCCGCTCGGCCTACCACCATCACCTCCGTCTTATCGGGACTGAGTTTCAGTCTGCTCTGCCACAACCAAGTCACCACGGCCTCCAAACACTGAGATAGCATGGAGACGGCAGGGCCGGGGTCAGCTGAAAAAGAGAAATAAAGCTGGGTGTCATCAGCATATTGGTGGCAACGCACACCAAATCCTCTCACAATCTCCCCCAGGGGCTGCATATATACATTAAACAATAAAGGAGACATGACTGAACCTTGCAGAACGCCACAGTCCAGGGCCCGGGGGCTAGATATTTCTGCCCCCAGGATAACCTGCTGGGTCCTCCCCGAGAGGAATGACTGGAACCAGCCAAGGGCGGTCCCATTCAGACCGCCCCCAGTCACGCAACCGTCTCAACAGCAGCCCATGGTCCACTGTATCAAACGCGGCCGAGAGATCTAGCAGAACCAGTAATGTCGAACGTCCTGCATTCATCTCCCAGCAGAGATTGTCCACCAAGGTCACCAACGCCATCTCCGTACCATAGCCGGGCCGAAACCCTGATTGAAACAGGTCAAAGAAGCCGATGCTGTCTAGGTGAGCCTGGAGCTGCAAGGCCACCGCCCGTTCAATAACCTTCCCTAAAAAGGGAAGGTTAGAGACGGGTCAGTAACTGGCAAGTGTGTCCATGTCCAACGATGGCTTCTTAAACAGGGGACACTCCACGGCCTCCTTGAGACTGGGGGGGGCAGACTCCCCTGTCGAAGGGACGCGTTGATTACCCCCGCCAGCACCAACCCCAATGTCTCCCTGGAAGCTTTCACCAACCAGGACGGGCAAGGATCTAATTCACAGCTAGCGGCCCTAACCGACCCCAGGATCTCCACAGCATCGGCTGGCGTCACTTCCTGAAACTCATCCCAGAAAGATGGACCAGACGGAGCCTCCATCACCTCACGCTCCGTTTCTACTGTTTCTAATTCAGTGTCGAAGTTACTCTGGATCCAAGCGATCTTGCCTGCAAAGTAGATGGCAAACTCCTCACAGCGGGCCTAGGACAAGTCCCCGTCCAGGCGGAGGGAGGCCGGACTGACCAGCCCCCGGACCACCCAGAACAGCTACGTTGGACGCGACTTCACGGACGCTATGAGGGTGGCAAAGAATCCTTTCTTTGCCACTCTCACAGCTTCAACGTAGGACCACAAATGGGCCCTACGGAGAAGTCAGTCGGATTCAGCACGAGTCCGACGCCAGCATCGCTCTAGTCACCTGCCTTCCTGCTTCGTACCTCGCAGTCCCTCAGTAAACCAAGGGGCCCTGCGGTGTCGAGACAGGGGCAGGGGATGTCTCGGAACGACCCTGTCAATAGCCTCCCCATGCAACATGTTCCAAGCCTGGACGAGTTCATCCACAGTGCTGCTGGCAGAGTCCAGGGTCAAATCCCCCAGGGCCTCCTGGAACCGTTGAGGTTCCATCAGCCTCCGAGGGCAGAACATCCTAACTGGTATCTTCCCCTTCTGAAGGTGACATACTGCGAGAGTGGTCTTAAGGAGGTAATGATCCATCCATGACAAGGGCATAACTGTCATGTCCCCCACTACCGGATCAACTACCTCAAGGCCAGAACAGAACACCAGGTCAAGGATATGCCCCCCCACATAGGTTGGGCAGTTGACAACTTGGGACAAATCCATGGTTGCCATGAATTCTCATTCTGCCCCCACAAGGCCAGTGTCGGTATGGGCATTGAAGTCCCTCAGGACCAAGGTCCTAAAGGAGCCCAGCGCCACCACTGAGACCAGCTCTGCTAGAGCAGAGAGGGATCAGGAAGGGGCCTGGTACACCAGCAGCATTCCCAAATTGCCCCCAGCCAAATCAAACACCACATGGAGGGTCTCGTTCCCAGGAACATCTGGAACTGGATACCTCCTAACTGACCACGTCTCTTTAAAAATCAGACACACCGCCTCCCCGGTGTGAGGCTGATGCTGCACGGCATACCTGGCTGGAACCGGTATGTCGTCAAGGATACGAGTATCATAGACCTGTACAGGTAAAAGCATATTCACATATTCATAACCTATGTCCTAGACAAATAGGATACATAACAAGAAAGCAGGAATCAAACACAAAATAACTGTTTAATTTATCGTATAACAACTGCCACATCCCATGGCAGTGACATTGGCTCCAATCCATGATTGCAGTGCCTGAGAAATGGCAAATCGAGAGACTCTTTATGATACCTTTCCTGACATAACACTGGCAAGCTACTTCTTGCAAAGCTTCACTTCACTGCTGTTTTCAAAAACAGGTAACACCACTCACTAAAACACACATAATATTTTGTACAGGATCTTTACAAAAAGAAGCAACCATTCTATATTGTTCTATGGGGCAACTGTTCTATGCTTTATGCCATTTTGGTACTATGGTAACTATAGTAGTAACAGTACTGATTCTAAACTGATTTAGAAGTCTAAACTCCCAACATTCCTGCTCAGAATGATACCCGGTACAGTACTACAGATATCTAACTTTACGAAATAAATGCCAGGAAAATGGTTGCTTCTTTTTGTAAAGACCCTGTACTTGATTAATAAAAAAAATCACATCATTATCATTATCAGTTTTCCATGGGTTGATTCAGTCATGACTTGACTTCTTGAAACAGCAGTTAATAGAAGAATAGTGAACAGCTTTATTAGCAAATAACTGGCAAAATCACCAAGAATAGTCATGGGGAATACCATATCCAAACAGTATTAACAATAAAGAGATAGAAGTGACAAGTAGAGAGGGTAGAAGTGGGAAAACCTTTTTCCAGAAAAATCATGTGGTTTCTCCTGAATATTCTCCACCTTTGCTTGTTTGTACTTTTATGTAAACTAATGGCCAAAAATGCTATTAAAATCACAACCGTTGTTTATAAACAGTTTTAATAGTATATTTTAATTTGTTATTCCTTCCTCTCTCCCACCCACTCCCCGCCCAAGTTTTGGTAATCCTGTCCCACTCTGTTCACACACACATTTTCTCTTCTCTCACCTTGGTTCTTTCAATCTACCCTCTCTATCCTAATATATAAAGATGTAAACACTTGTGCTGCCTGCAACCTTTATTACATCAGAAATGCTATACTGTACATAATAATGAATTATACCAATCTTAATGCTGTCTTACCAAAAAAGGCCCAGAAAGATTAGAATTTGAAACAGTCACAGAAAGATTTCTAGAAAATTAAAAACTCTGACAGGCATATCGGATATATAAATTTTTAATGCAGATTCTGTTTACTATCAGTGCTGCATGGTGATGTCTCAGATTTCAATGGGCCTTTAGTTCTGAAGAGAATCACAAATTCAAGTCTTGAGAGGATAAAGAACCCCAATATGCACAGCACTTCCTAACCAAATAATTCTACTAATAAGGGTAAAAATCTTGTTTTGTCAAGCTCATTCCTTTGTACACTTTAGGGGAATTAAACATTTGTGGTTATTTTTATTTTGTTAGTCATATGTCCTACTAACAATTCCAATGTTGCTTAGTTCTGAAGGTTCTTGATCTGTGGGTCATGGTGCCAGAAAGCTTTCAGGAGTCACAACCAGTATGTCTTTCTCCATTTCTCAGCATTTTTAAAAGCATGCTTCTAGCCTTGGAAAATGTGAACTGAACATCACAATGCCCATTCATCTCAGTCAGGTTCCTCTGGACTTACTCTCTAGCAATGAAATCTGGCATTCTTCCACAATACCATGAAAATGGAACATTTTTGTCACAGATTTCCTCAACTTTTCTGTTACGGGCCTCTCAGTGTGGAACTCCCTCCCTCCCGATATTTATCTCAGTTCTTCCCTCCTTACTTTTAAAAAGCACCTGAAGCCTTTTTTATTATTATTCCCAAGTGCCTTTAGAGAATCCGCTGCTGGTTCCTCTTAATGTATTTTTCCTTTCCCCTTTTTGAACTATTTTAAAATGTGTTACAAGTTATTTTATTGTATTTTGCAAAGTGTCCCAAGCACCATTTAGACAGGCAAGTGGGCCTATAATAAATTAAATAACAACTATTTACTACATCTGGATGCCCAACATTATATGATCTCTGTGCGCTGCAGCCCGCCTGTAAATACTATTTCTTGTTCAAGTTTGCACCTTATGGGGAAAATACCATGCGCTTTATTAAAGGTTAGCCCACGAAATCTATGCCTCTTCAACTACTGTGTTCAAATGAAATCCGCGCATTCCAAAGTTTTCAATCGCCTACGGGTCAGTGGTGAAAAGTGGATTTTTTGTTGCTGAACACCTCACAGAGCAGCAGTGGTTTGCTTAAAATGTTTCTTTTCAGGAAATGACATACAGGAGTGAAATGACATACAGATTCAAAATCTGAAAATCATGACTGTCTAAGGGAAGCATCAAGCTGCTGCTTGTGGGTCATGATCGCCTGATGTCAGAGCAGGAGGTTCACACTATGGACAAACTAGTCTCTCGCAGATGCTAACTGGATGAAATCTAGTGCTGCTTAATTCCAAAATTATGTCACTGGAAAAAATTGAATAGAAGTGGTGCTATTATGAAAGCTTTTCCACTTTATTAAGCTTGATTTTCGGCCATTTTTATTATTTTATTGCATATATTTTATTATAACTGATGGTTGAAACAATAAAGTTTTACTTACTACTATGGATAAAGGAAGCCAAGGGGCAGAAAAGGTTGAAATTTTATCTATATATTTTTCCAATTTTTACCCTGACCTCCCGAAATGTCTCAGGGTGGCTTACAAACATGTCTCTGGTATAGGCATTCTTTAAATACTATCTCCTGCATTTATTATATCTTATGAGTTCATTCCACCTTCTCCCCGCTCCCATATTGTTTTCAGTATTTTCTTTCCACTCCCCTTCCTTTCGCTGGCTCTTTGTTCTTTACCGTCTCTTCTTTATTTTCCTGCATCAGGTTTTCCTTGAAACACATTCAGTCTAATTCACTTCAATTTTCACTTATGCTTCAATCTTGTAAAACCTAGGTAACAGTGAATCGCCAAGCTCTTCCACCTGTTGCATCCATTAAAAGTGTTACCGTGAACTTCTACAGCATTTCACAGTCCAACGCCCGCCCACTCAGCCTTTCTACACTCATTAACTTACACTCCCACTGCTTGCACCAATGCCAACCTTTTAAAAGCTGTATGAGTGTAACAAAATCCTTCTCTCACAGTACTTTGAATACCAGAAACTCTCAACACATCCTCATGGTTTAACAAGCTGCATTCCTCACTTTCAAATACTTCCCTAAAACTTCCTTCAACACGACTAATATTTCCCTACTTTATAATTCGTTGGGTTTAAAAAAAAAAAATACTGCTTGAAATCTAAACTTCTAAACCATACATTACTGGCATCTGCACTAACCTCTCTCTGATTCAAGCTGAATGCAATGAGGAAAGAACTAGTTCTTTTCTTCCTGTTACAACAGTATTCCACTGCATGGAACATCCACACATGAAAATGATTTTTCTTCATCTCATCAAACCATTAAGACTGTAGAATAGTCCATCAGAAAATACTTTAAAAGTTCATGTATAACTATCATCCCATCTCTAACCTCCCCTTTTTAGGAAAGGTTATTTAACGGGTGGTTGCCTGACAGCTTCAGGGGCATCTCGATACTTTTGGATTCCTGAACCCGTATCAGTCTGACCTTTGTCCTAGGACTATACTTGTGGTCTTGGTCAATGAGCTATTATTATTATTTATACAACGCAAGCAGTGTACTTAGCACTGTACGATCAGTAGTTATAGACAGGTCCCTACCCCAAGAGGCTTACAATCCAAGAGGGACAAGGAAAGGCGAACATCAGGAGAGACAAGGATACATTTATTGCAGGTGCACGTGCGTAACTTAGTTACATGGAGGAGATTCTTATCACTCATGATGGATGAACAAGAGAAAGCCTGACGGAAGAGGTAGGTTTTGAGGAGGGACTTGGAAGCTGGGAGAGAGGGAGCAGAACTAATGTATCCAGGGAGGGATTTCCAGGCATGAAGGGCAACAAGAGAGAAGGGGCAAAGGCATTTAGAGGAGCGGTGGTGGTGGTGGTGTGTGTGAGGGTGGGGGCAGAGGAGAAGCGAAACTCACGGGCAGGAATAGAGCAGAAAGATATGGAGGGGCAAGGCCATGAAGAGCCTTGAAGGTGAAGACCAGGAGCTTGTGTTGAATATGTTCCTGTAGGGGGAGCCAGTGTAGAGTGGAGAAGAGGGGGCTGAATGTGGTCAGTGACAGGCAAGGTGGTTGATCAGAGTAGGGGAGGCCAGTAAGGAATAAGTTACAGTAGTCAAGATGAGAGATGACAAGAGTGTGGACTAGGGTTTTTGCAGTGGCAACAATAAGGCAGGGATGGAAATTGTACCCTGCTGATCCTGTTAGACCTTTCAGCTGCTTTTTATACAGTTGATCATGAGATGCTGATATAACTGTGGGTCCTTGCAGGGGTCCATGGGACAGCTCGAGTGGTTCCACTAATTACTGTCGAGGACATTCCAGGTGTTGATGGGCGATTGACATCTTCCCATCCCTTCTCCAGTGGGGTCCTGCAGGTTTCTATCTCGTCTCCCATTCTGTCCATGTGTATGTAGGGCTGCTGGGTGAGACTGTGTTTAGATTTGGAATGCTCTGCCATCAGACAACACCTAAGTTATCTTTTTCATCCAACTTGTATCCTGCAGTCTCAGTGCCTGGCTGTCATTAGGGACTGGATGCGGGCGAGCCAACGGAAGCTGTAGCGAGATAAAACTGAAGTGATGTTGGTTGGCCAGCTTTGTGACCTGGGGCAGACTGGGATCCTGGATCCTAAGCTGCATCTTGAAACCCCAGGTCACGGAGGTGCCTTTCATCAACTCCATCTGGTGAGAAGGCTGCGTCCCTCTCTCAGATAGGATTATTATTCAGGTCAAGAAATTTGCAGACACCTGGGCGACCAGATTATTATTCAGGGCAAGAAATTTGCAAACACCGGTAGACACATTGGCGACCAGAAAACTGAGGCTGGCAACTGGTTCAGGGGTGTAGTGGGGCAAGAATGGTTTAATATCAGGATAAAGTCTGGTGACTGAATTTATTTATTTATTGCTCATGGAGTTGGATGCAAAATTTCATGTTCTGTATTTATTATTTATATAGCACCAGCAGTGTACCTGGCACTGTACAATCAATAGCTATAGACAGGTCCCTGCCCCAAGGGGCTTACAATCTAAGAGAGACAGGGGTTTCCCCGGAAGGCCTACCAGCGTCTGAAGCCGGCAGCCACAGCCGGCCCTGAAGCCGCCGGACCGCCGGAGCTCAATGAAAGTACGAGATCCCTGGGTGCGGGAACTTGGAAGTAGGGTGATCCGGGGTGTGTGTGTGTTAACCCACCCCCCCCCCGAGGGTTCATACAGTATACTTACCGGCTGCTGCTGGGACGGCCACTGGTGCTGGGGCAGCTGGCTCTGGGTTGCCGGCGGCGGCCCAGAGCTGCAGTGGGATACTCAGGGGAATTTTTTTGTTTAAATCCAGGGTGGGTGGGGGGTGTCCCCCCTTCCACCCGCGCAGCCAGGGAGGGGGGAAGAATTTTTTTATTCCATTGATTTCAATGGGGCAGTGCCCCATTGAAATCAATGGAATAAATCCGGTACCGGTATACCGGATTTAATCCGGGAATCCGGTTTTTTGGAAACCGGAATCCGGTATCCGGTAATTGCCCTGTGGTCCCGGCCCTAAATGTATTCTATGGGGTTTGTTTATTTATTTTTAATTATGTGAGCTGCCCAAGGGATAAGGCAGGACAAAAAAAACCCAAAACACAAAAACAAACTGAGTTTTCCAATGCAGCCAACTTAGTACCTGACAAATAATGAAAATAACTATATTGTAATGCAAATAATGAAACCGTATCAACTGAAGAAGCCTGACAGCATCAACATTTGCTGATATTTGGCTTCTAGAAATCATTTGCTGTTAACTAATTAGTTACAAAATATGCACACAACAAGACTTGGGAAGAGGTCTAAATTTATCTTATATCTCACCAGGTTTAACTTGATAGGACCTTTAATTATATGCTATTTCAAAGCAGATGCTAAACGTAATCAAACAGATCATAACCTGCAACTAAAACATGCTGAAACAGAAGACAGTACACATACAAAAACCTCACCATGCTTGTCATATACTACATTAATCATATTCAACTTTAAAGGTTTTACATGTTATCAGTAGAAGCTGTGACCATATTTTAGACCATAGCATGATTTAGTTATAAGCTAACTTCATCCGAAAAGGTTCATAACAAATTTTGCAAAATGCCACCAAATATTTGTTTGTAAATTCTCACACTAGTTTTAAAGAACAAAAAAACTTAGTAGCCTCAGTTTTCAGACTCATTTAACCTATAAGTGAGAAGGGGGCATATAATAGAGAGAAGGAAAAAGGAATAAATATTCCCCCCCCCCCTCTCACTCTCTCACACACACACACTTTAGATATGGGGCAAATATCATGAAAAGGAGGCTTGTATTCATGAAAGTAGCTTTTGCAGCTTCCCTCTACCACATTCTAAGACATTTCTCCCACTGCTGTCCATCTGCAAACAATGCACTAGCCTTAATTCCTTTAGGCTTGTGCTATTCAAACAAGGGACTATTGTTTGGTATTTAAATATGGTATATGAATACCCAGAACAAGGAAGTGCAGATATGATCCTACCAGTGACCTGCCATTTTTTCTAGACCTATAATTCCCAGCTCTACAAGCACATACAGAATAAAAAAATTTCAACGAGTCCAGACCCCATTCATTGTTATTGCAATTTTGTTTAATATTTTTTTTTAATTGAGCTAGAATGGCAACCATGCAGCCTTTTGGGTGGTTGCCTCAACACTGTATTTTTTACTTTGTGTGGCCTTGAAGGAAAGTGTGTGAGAGAGAGATCTGTAACATATGCAGACGGTCACTCGATCGATGAGCTGGTCCAGCATTGAAACATCTTGCTGGGGGAGGCCATTGACAGGGTGGCTCTGAGACGCCCTCTGTCTCGTCACTGCAGTGCCCCTTGGTTCACGGACTCGATCTGACTCTGACCGACTTCTCCATAAGGCCCATTTGTGGTCCTAAGCTGAGGCTGTGAGAACAGCAAGGAAGGAGTTCCTTGCTGTCCTCATGGCGTCTGCGAAGTCACGCCCGGCGAAGCTGTTTCGTATGGTGCGGGGGCTGGTCAGTCCGGTCTCCCTCCGTCTGGATGCAGACTTGTCCCAGGCCCACTGTGAGGAGTTTGTCACCTACTTCGCAGACAAGATCGCTCGGATTCAGAGCGACTTTGACACTGGATTAGGGGCAGTAGGTGGAGAGCGCGAGATGATGGAGGTCCTGTCTGGTCCAACTTTGTGGGGGGAGTTTCAGGAAGTGATGCCAGCCAATGCGTTGGATGTCTTGGGGTCTGTGAGAGCCACCAGTTATAAACTTGATCCATGCCCGTCCTGGTTGGTGAAAGCCTCCAGGGAGACATCTGGGGGTGATATTGGATGCAGATCTCCGCCTGGAGCGACAGGTGGAGATAGTGGCAAAGGCCGTTTTCCTCCAGTTATATCTGGTGTGGAGGCTGCGTCCATACGTCTCCGGCCCGGATCTGGCCTCCCTCATCCATGCCTTCGTCACCTCGAGTCTAGACTACTGCAATGTGCTCTACGTGGGGCTGCCCTTGTTCCTGGTTCGGAGGCTGCAGCTAGTGCAGAATGCGGCGGCCGGGCTCCTGTCGGGGATGGGCCGTTGGGAGCACATAACACCTGTGCTCCGGACTCTGCACTGGCTGCCAATAGCATGCCAAGCCAGGTTCAAGGTATTGGTGTTAATCTATAAGGCCCTTCACGGTCTGGGCCCCTTGTACCTCAGGGACCGCCTCTCCCTCCACGCCCCAGAGCGGCTCCTTCGGTCTGCCGGGGGTGCCTATTTGGAGGTCCCCCATATTAAGCGGGGGGCCACAATGGAGAGGTTATTCTCGGTGGCCAGGCCATGCCTTTGGAATTCCCTCCCGGAAGAAGCTCGCCTGGCCCCAAGTCTTAACATTCTGGCGAATTTGCAAGATCTGGCTGTTCGCCCAGGCCTTTGGGGAGGGGGGTTAGGTTTTTTTATCTCCCTCCACCCTTATTTATTGTATTAATTAGTGTTACCCTAGCTGTGTTTTAATTGTTGTGATTTTATGAGTGTTTTTAAAATATTTTTATAATTCTGAAATTGTTAGTCGCCCCGAGCTGTTTTCAGGAGGGGTGGGATATAAATTGATGAAATAAATAAATAAAATAAAAGTAGAGCAAGCCTGGGAGCAAAGAAAAGAAAAGAAGCCGCTGCCAACAGGCACAGGAAATAACCAGAATATGAGGAGAGCAGGGAGAAATGGTGAAGCAGATAGGCTAACAGAGAAGACTTTGTAACTCCAAGATATACAACAATTTTTTAGACAGATGACTTATGATTCATAATCACCCATCAATTCAAAGTCTCCTGTCTGACAGAACCTGTAAAGCAGGGTGGGGAACCTCACTCCTTGGGGCCAAATGAGGTTTGTACCTAGTTTTCATTTGGCCCCTTTCCAGTTCCTGGATCTGGACCCTGGATCTAGTTCCTACTCCCAAGTACTAAAAATCTGAGCTCAGGGTAAGGAAGCAGAGAAGGGGGCATGCATGCAAGGATAGGGGACAGATTCATGATCTGGACCCTCCTTTTCCTGAATGTGTACCTTAGTTTCCATGCCCCCAACTTCTATGCAGTCCTCAGAGTTTGCACTAATTTTCCGTGGGCTCCTTACCCCACCGTAAAGCTTGCAGTTTTATCATGCATTTTCTCCAAGCCTTGAAAAACATTGTGAACTCCATAGTTCAAAGAAAGCAGACAATACTCCAGGTTTTTAAAAATTGATACTCAAGAGTTGCTGCTATTAGGAAGCACAAATTAATGGCAATAATTGCTCTACAAGAAAATGATGAATATGCAAAACGGTTACCAGTGAAGAGCTGGACTTAAAAAGGAGCAAAAGTACTAAACACGTGCACCTGTGATCTCTCACTTTCATGAATGTATCCCTATGTCTTGCTCTGTTTTCCCCACACCTCATTTCCCCTCCCTCGTCACTCCTAGATGCTATTCCCTCAGGGCAGTGACTCTTGTCTATATTTAACAACTGTAAAGTGCCAGGTACAATTCTGGTGCTATATAACTGCATGTTAATAAAATAACATAAAAACAACAACAGAAGGAAGAGGATTGGTCACATATCACTGGTGAAAGTAAAAAGAAATGAAAATAATTTTACAACAAGCTTTAAACAAAGAAAAAGAATAGGGCTAGTTAACTTAAGTGCTGCAATGCAAGGACCCCAGAGACAGAAGGGTCCAATCGGGCCTCTAAGTACACCGGCAGAAGGGAGCAAGTTCCTCCCCTCTGAAAACAGAATGAAGTGTATGGGAGGCATGCATGTCAGCAAACAGTCCCACCAGCAGGAGTGAACAGAGCAACAATGGGTAGAGAGCCTGTTCAGATCTTTCTTAGGTAGTGCTGCCATCTCTCTCATATATATCCATGCTGGAGATGGGGAAAGGGATTTAAAGCAATAGCAGCAAAAGATACTGGATGAGAGAGTACACAACCAGTATGGTATCAGTTGGGAAGGTTAGGCAGCCTGGAGATTCTGGGGGTTGCTGGAAATGCCGTGGAAGCACTGAGGTTTGAAGAGGATGGACACAGTGTGAGGATGTTGCTTTTATTATGGCCTCTGAAACATGACACGTTCTCCCCTCACTCACTTAAACCTCACTCACTTAAACCAATCCTGCTAGACATCCCTCCGGCTTGGGCCTGCTTTTTGGGGCGGGGGTGGAGGACATGTGGGGGGCAGAAAAGCAGAAACTGAAAGCTGTTATTTCCCATTAGCTCTTCTATACTAAAAGCGGATTGCCATTGGTTAGAAGAAACTGAAAATCTTCAGTTTTAGTATGTACTGAACCCTCAAACATTCTAGTCAAATTATCATTGGTAGCCTCCTTACAGGGATAAAACATACATAATAAATCATTCATACGAAAGTTCAGTATGTGGTGTTATTTATTTATTTAAAAGACTTAATACCCCACCCCCTCCTGACAGAGCAGCTCAGAGCGACTTATAAAACAATAACAATTTTAAAATAAAGAATAGAACTCGCAGCAGGAAGATTAAAATCCCTCCCCTTCCCAACCCCTTAACCCACTCCCCCCACCCTCACCCCCACCAAACGCCTGGCAAAACAGCCAGATTTTGCAGCCTTGTCGAAAAAAGGGAAGGTCCGGGGCCAATCAGGCCTCCACCTGGAGGGAATTCCACAGCCTCAGCACGGCCACTGAGAATGCCCTCTCCATTGTGGCTCCCTGGAAAACTCGGGGGACGTCGAGGAAGGCACCCCCAGATGACTGCCGGGGCTGGTCCAGAGCCTGGGGGTGGGATGAGGCAATACAGCAGATAAGTAGGGCCTAGACCATTTAGGGCTTTATAGGCGAACACCAACACCTTGAATCGGGCCCGGAAGACTATAGGCAGCCAGTGCAGTGATCAGAGAACTGGTGTAACATGCTCCAGGCAGCCCAGTGCCACCAGGAAATGGACTGCCGCATTCTGCACCAGCTGCAGTCTTCAGACCGTCACCATGGGTAGCTCCACGTAGAGTGTGTTACACTAGTCTAGTCTAGATGTGATAAAAGCATGGATGACAGTGGCCAGGTCAGAGTCTGAGACATACGGTCAAAGCCGTCATACCAGATGTAATTAGCAAAAGCACTCCTGGCCACAGCCTCCACCTGAACAGCCAGGTGGAGCTGCAAATCGAGGAGCACCCCCAGACTCTGCACCTGGGCGACCTGCTGGGGCACCCCCAGCGCTTTGTCCACCAGCATCACCTCCATCTTGTCAGGATTCAGCCTCAGTCGTTAGCCCTCATCCAGCCCCCACAGCCGCCAAACATCGAATAAGCATCGAGACTGCCAGGCCAGAGTCATGAAAAAGAAAGGTAAAGCTGGGTATCATCAGCATACTGACGACACTCCACAGCAAACCCCGACTACCTCACCGAGCAGCTGCATATACACGTTGAACAGGAGAGAGGACAGCACAGAACCCTGCGGGACTCCACATGAGGTCTCGGTAGGATGAAAAATAATCCCCAAGTTTCACTCTGAGTTCTTCTGGCCAGGAAAGAGCGGAACCATTCACGTTGGTAGGGAGAGTGAGGGAGGTAGTGGCCCCCCTGATTGGGGGGGGTTTGCTCAGCAGGTCCAGAGTCTGGGGGTGATATTGGACGTGGACCTGCTCCTGGAGGGGCAGGTGGAGGCAGTCGCTAAGGCTGCCTTCCGCCAGTTGTATCTTGTGCGTAGGCTGCGTCCGTTCGTCTCCGGCCCGGTCCTGGCCTCCCTCATCCATGCCTTCGTCACCTCGAGGCTGGACTACTGTAACGCGCTCTACGTGGGGCTTCCCTTGTGCCTGGTTCGGAGGCTGCAGCTACTGCAGAATGCGGCGGCTCGTCACCTTATGGGGACGGGCCGTCGGGAGCATATTACACCTGTGCTCCGGACTCTGCACTGGCTGCCAATAGCGTGCCGAGCCAGGTTCAAGGTTTTAGTGTTGATCTATAAGGCCCTTTACGGTCTGGGCCCCTCATACCTCAGGGATTGCCTCGCTCTCCGCGCCCCAGGGCGGCTCCTGCGGTCGGCCGGGGGTGCCTTCTTGGAAGTCCCCCGCGTAAAGCGGTGGGCCGCAATGGAGAGGGCATTCTCGGTGGCCAAGCCGCGCCTTTGGAACTCCCTGCCGGAGGAAGCTCGCCTGGCCCCAAGCCTGTTAACATTCCAGCGGTAATGTAAGACCTGGCTGTTTGCCCAGGCCTTTGGGGAGGAGGGAAGGGGGGGTTAGGGCTTTGTTTTCTTCCCCCTACCTTGTTTTATGGTTTCTCTGGCCCTCTTTTAAAAAGTATTTAACATAGATCATTTAAAATTGTTTTTATATTGTTTGATGTTTTATTGTTGGAAGCCACCCTGAGCTGTGTACAGGAGGGGTGGGGTACAAATGTCTTAAATAAATAAATAAATAAATGACCATCCCGCCCACCACAGCATGGTCCCGCAGGCGCATCACCAACATCTCATGCTCAACAGTATCAAACGCAGCCAACAGATCTAACAGAATCAAAACGACTGTGATCCAATTCACGGTGACGGCCACAAGCACAGTCTCAGTGCCATACCCCGGACGAAAGCCAGACTGTGAGGGAATCAAGAAAACCAACACAGTCCAGATGCTCCTGCAGCTGCCGAGCCACCACCCAACTCAATAACCTTCCCTAAAAAGGGAAAGTTAGAGGCGGGCTGATAGCTGGCAAGGGAATCAACGTCAAGTGATGGTTTCTTGAGCAGAGGTCGCACCACCACCTCTTTAAGACAGCCTGACACTTCGCCCTCCCAAAGGGACGCATTGATCACCCCACACAGCATTGGCCCCAACGTCTCCCGGCAGGCCTTCACTAGCCATGACGGGCACGGGTCTAGTGTCAAGCAGCACTATGGTAGACTGTAGTGGATTTGAAACTTTTTATAAAGACAGGTCAGGAGAAAGGCTTACATGGTTCATCCAGCCACTGAGGCAGGGGTATAGGAGGCTGTGCAGGGCCTGAGCTCTGGTCTGAATTATGGGACCCCTAATGGCAACTGAGCATGGTATCCAGGATAGGTAGTGGTGCTTACCTTGGTGGGGCGAGAGCCTCCCTCCAGGTTGCTGCCATGGAGCCCTGCTGCAAGTCATCGGTGTGTCTGGGGTAGTGGGAGCCCACTCTGAGCCTAGCTGCCACCCCAGGGGGCATGCTGGGAGCTGCCCCCACCATTTGGAGAAGGCAGCTGGGAGCCGCTGCAGGCCACCAATGCTGTGGAAAGGGGTACAGCACTCAGAATCCCCACAGCAGCTCACAGCCACCATGAGCTTTCGGAGTGCATGGTCTGCAATGGGGTTCCTGGGTGGCCCCCATGCCTCCAAGTGGCAAGCATGTCAAGGGGGTTTTGAGCTAGACTCACCCTCTCTGGCAGCCAGGGCTTGCCCCGTACAAGCAGCAGCAGCCCCACCTGGATTTCTGAAGGGTTAATGGCCAGCATTCTACCCCTACCCACTGTGAAAATTTCCTCCAGGGGTGCTGTAGCTTTGGCCATTTGTCTCAGACGACCCGGCCACTATCATTCATGCTTCTGTCACCTCAAGACTGGACTCTTAGAGCGCGCTCTATGTGGGACTACCCATGGTGACAGTTCGGAGACTGCAGCTGGTGCAGAATGCGGCGGCCTGTCTTCTTACGGGGACGAGTCCCCGTAAGAACATTACACCAGCGCTCCGTTCTCTGCACTGGCTGCCTATAGTTTTACAGGTCCAATTCAAGGTGTTGGTGCTTACCTATAAAGCCCTATACAGCCTGGGCCCCACCTATCTGTGGGACCGCCTCACTTCTCGGGCTCTGGATCAACCACTGCAGTCAACCGGGAACACCTCTCTCAAAGTCCCCTAGGTATCCCGGGAGGCGACTACGGAGAGGACATTCTCAGTGGCTACACCAAGGTTGTTGAACTCCCTCCCAGTAGAGGCCCGGATCTCTCCCTTCTTTCGACAACAATGCAAGACCTGGCTGTTCCACAAGGCTTTTGGGTAAGGGAGACGGGTGAAGGGTGGGGTGACTGGGTTAGTGTGGGAAGGGTTTGCGGTTTTTTGTTGATACCTCCATTTAGATGCAATGTTTTATTTATTTTTAATTGGCATTTATAGTTGTTTTATGGTATTTATTATTGTATTGTATTTTTGCCTTGTTAGCCCCCTCGAGCTGCTTTACCAGAAGGGGTGGGATATAATATTATTAAGTAATAATAATTTTGCATAACAGTTATGATGCTCATTATTGTACTGCGCTAGCAGAATTTTTTTTCTGCAATGCACTGTGTTAACTTGGGTATTTCATAGTCAAAAAACCTCCTGTTTACAATAATAGTTAAGGATCTTGCAAATTCAATCATACTATAAAATGCATGGAAATTGCAAGTTACGAATCCTGTCTTAACATGTGAGCCATGTAAGCAGTAAAGACGTTGTACAGTCTCACATATTGTGCTTGATTCCAACTTAGGTTCCATGTACCCACGCTTTGCATTGGTTTTTCAGTCCCAACCCTCTTCCTCTGCAGATTGGGGGCAATACTGAAGCTTGGGAATTGAGGGGGTGAGGCAGCAATGTCAGAGCTGGGGGGAGCCTGGGAGAGCAGGGGTGCAGGTGGGGACAGAGGGAGCCAGCAGGAGAGGTGGGATTTGCAAGCAACCTGAAGACTGGATGGAAATTTGCAGACGGGGTGGAAGCAGAGTGCTGGCCCTGCCTATCCAAAAATATTTCATAGAAGCGCTTAGGCAGCTTAAAAAGGGGCGTAGACTCAAGCAAGCCCCTACATGGTAGTTATGCCACCATGCTGAGGAGAGGAAAAAGTATTCAGCTTTTCTGTTTCGGCATCTTGGCAATAGCTATGGGGACAGGCAGTGGTCAAAGCTGTAACATTCAGGGTAGGGTCATGAAGAGGACTCCTGTCACAGCAGTCAATTGGCAAATCAAGAGATTCTAACCAGCTTTGTACGTCTCTTGATCTCAAGTTACTATTCAGTACATTTACAAAAAGAGTAAGAAGTAAAAAACTGTTTAAAAGTGAATAGGCAGTGAACCATAGTGTTACTCCAACAGTAGTAACACAAAGAAAAAATAGTTAATAAACTTTAGGTATATATTTTTGGAAATTTTCAGCCTCCTGAGGTTTTCAGAAAGAACGAATTCCATTTACTGCTTCCAGGCAAAAGCTGACAGGAAATTTGATCAAATATTTAATTCTCAAGTTTTGCAATCTCTCTGGCTCATGAATGCCATTCTGCATTCCCCCACTTCAGCAGCAAAGTATCAATCTGCCCCGAGCTGTATTCAGGAGGGGCGGGGTATAAATTGTAGAAATAAATAAATAAATCACGGTTTTGCACAGTAGAAATCCAATAAAAGCTCCTGGGACTCGCATATGGCCCAGCAGGTGATGGACCCATTCAATATCTAAAGGGAGATTCATCAAGCAGACTGAAGGTTGGAGGAAAAAGCTTAACCATGGGTGAAAACAGACATGATGTTAACCACCCTTTGTGGTTATTTATGCATGTTGCAGGGTGCATAGGGCACCAATACAGCCCTGCAACATGCATAAATAACCACCAAGGGTGGTTAGCGTCATGTCTGTTTTTACCCCATGTTTCTGACTCCCAAGCCTTCCTTTGAATTTACTTTATTTATTTATTTTATTTCATCGTACTTCTAGCCCGCATCCTCCTGCACACAACGGCAGCTTGGAGCTGCTCACAAAGCATCAATAAAATCAATTCAATAGTTAAAACCATATACAAAACATTATAAAACTCATTAAGGCAGAACCAAACTCTGCTCCCCTCTCTTCCAACTCTCACCTCCCTCCCCGCCTCCCTCCCCAAAGGCCTGGTGGAACAGCCAAGTTTTACACTCAAAGTATGAAAAAGCAATGTGATTTTTACATCACCACAGCATGGTATGTGCAAAGCTAAGGCAGACTATCACTAATCACCAGTACAAACTAGATGTGATGTTATTTAAACAATGGTATCTTTTTACATAGTTGCTGTCTTGTCCTGAAGACCCAGGTCAGCTATAGCAGACTGAGCAGCAGCACGACCATCCTTCTCTAAGTCAGTGGTTCTCAACCACTCAGTTAGGACTCAGTAATGGGTCCAAGGAGGGATCTGGAAAGCTCTTTGGGAGTGGTGTATCCATCATTCATTTACCTGTCTAGCAGTGTATTTCCCAGGTGCATCCAGCTTAACAGCAGATGCGTTGAGCAGGACAGCCTCTTGTTCCCACAAATGGAAATTGAAGCAATCAATTTCCCAAACAACAGTGGACAAATGGGGCTACCCAGTGTTTGATCTTTTTACTTCTTCTCTGAACACAAAGTTAAGAAATTTTTTCTCAAAGGGCGATCTGGGCTACAGGTAGAGCTGAAACTCACTGCTCGAGTCTTGCCAGTTCTCAACGAGAATGGGGATTTTCCCATATCGTTCCCTAAAACTAGACAAGATGAACCCCCCTCCCCATTCTCACCGAGAACTGACAGGATTCGAAAGGCTGGGTGAGGAATGGGGAGTAGGCAGGGGAGGGCAGGCAGGAGGGCCTGGGGGGACAGAGGTGAGCAGGGACAAAGACTCCAGTCTCTGTTTGTTTTTTTTGTTTTTTTTTTTTTTTTTTTTCCCCATAATAAACTCTTTTATTTATATTCAGTGGCATTGTACATAGTATTTTCGTCAACTTTACAATAACAGTTTGTTCTATTACCCATACAAGGTGGTACCCGAGCTTGCCAGTTCAAATGTATCGGTCAAACAACAGCGTCCAGTCACTCTTTGGTAGTTCATTTCCTTCAATGGCTCCTAATATATTAAGCCACTTTGCCTCATAGCTCTTTCCCACCTCCACGTTCTGCTTACTAATCTACATCCGTGTGTATGTGGAGAGGCACTCAAAGAAGGATAAGTTACTTACCTGTAACTTTTGTACTTCAAAATTAAGCCTCTCCACATTCACACCACCCACCCTTCCTCCCCACAAAGAGTTCTCATGATTGATAATGCCTATACTCTGCCTGGGGAGAAAGACCTGTGGAGGCAGGGAGTGGGAGTGTTATTTATAGGTGCAGATAAGACATCTTTTGGCTCGCCGGCTTAAAGCTGCTTGGAAGATCAGCCTAGTCTCAACGCCAGATGGCGCCAAATACATCAGTGTGAATGTGGAGAGGCTTAATCTCAAAGAACAAATGTTACAGGTAAATAACTTACCTTTCCCTTCCTCTGCTTGTTTTGTTGTTTCCCCTGCTGGCAATTCCCTCAGGAAGGGACATTGGGGAAAGGAAAGAGCTATTTAACTGCTGGTTCCCATGCTTGTGGAAACAGAGGTAGTTACTCTCGGTTTCATGTTTGCGTACGAGAACAAGCGCATCGTTAGCCAGGTGGCTGAAATGTCTACGCTTTGAATCTCCCTTGTTATAGCCTTTTGTTTGCTTACCTACTGTGACCCCATGTAAGCTGGGGTGGGCAGGACTGTTCTTGAATAGTTCCGCTCTTTCCTTGCCAGAAAAACTCAGAGAGTGCTACTCAGGGATGATTTTTCATCTCCCCGAGACCTCCTGTGGAGTTCCACAGGTTCGAACCTGTCCCCGCTCCCGTTCAATGTGTATATGCAGCCGTTGGGCAAGGTCATGAAAAGGTTCAGTGTCATCAATATGCTGACGACACCCAACTCTCTCATTTTCATCTGACCCAGCTGTCTCGGTGCTTACCCAACGTCTGGTGGCTGTGGGGGACCGGATGAAGGCAAGCCGATTGAAGCTGAACGCTGACAAGACAGAGGTGACGTCTGCGGGGAAGGCGGTGGGGTTGGCACCCCCCATCATTAATGGGGTTCGCCCGCCACAGCACTTCCAGGTTCAAAATCTGGGAGTGTTTCGCTACTCCCAGCTCCGCCCAGATGTCCAGATGGGGGGGGGGGTGGCGAGGACCACTTTTCGCCAGCTACATCTGGTGCTGTGGCTTTGGCCATGTGTCTCAGACGACCTGGCCACTATCATCCATGCTTTTGTCACCTCAAGACTGGACTCTTAGAGCGTGCTCTATGTGGGGCTACCCATGGTGACAGCTCAGAGGCTGCAGCTGGTGCAGAATGTGGCGGCCTGTCTCCTTACGGGGACGAGTCGCTATAAGCACATTACACCAGCGCTCCGTTCTCTGCACTGGTTGCCTATAGTTTTACGGGTCCAATTGAAGGGGTTGGTGCTTACCTATAAAGCCCTATACAGCCTGGGCCCCACCTATCTGTGGGACCACCTCACTCCTCGAGCTCTGGATCAACCACTGCAGTCAACCGGGAACACCTCTCTCAAAGTCCCCTAGGTATCCCAGGGGGCGACTATGGAGAGGGCGTTCTCAGTGGCCACACCAAGATTGTTGAATTCCCTCCCAGAAGAGGCCCGGACCTCTCCCTTCTTTCGACAACAATACAAGACCTGGCTGTTCTGCCAGACTTTTGGGTAACGGAGACGGGTGAAGGGTGGGGTGACTGGGTTAGTGTGGGAAGGGTTTGGGATTTTTTGTTGATACCTCCATTTAGATGCAATGTTTTATTATTATTTTTAACTGGTATTTATTGTGGTTTTATGGTATTTATTATTGTATTGTATTTTATGCCTTGTTAGCCACCCCGAGCTGCTTTACCAGAAGAGGTGGGATATAATATTATTAAATAATAATAATTTTGCATAATGGTTATGATGCTCATTGTACTGCGCAGGCAGAAATTTCTTTCTGCATTGCATTGTGCTAACTTGGGAATTACATAGTCAAAAAACCTCCTGTTTACAATAATAGTTAAGGCTCTTGCAAATTCAATCACGCTATAAAATGCATGGAAATTGCAAGTTGCGACTCCTGTCTTAACATGTGAGCCACGTAAGCAGTAAAGACTTTGTACAGTCTCACATATTGTGCTTGATTCCAACTTAGGCTCCACGTGCCCACGCTTTGTACTGGTTTTTCAGTCCCAATCCTCTTCCTTTGCAAGTTGGAGGCAATACTGAAGCTTGGGAATGGAGGGGGTGAGGCAGCAACGTCAGAGCTGGGGGGAGCCTGGGGCTGGGAGAGCAGGGGTGCAGGTGGGGACAGAGAGAGCCAGCAGGAGAGCTCAGAAGCAGCTAGGCTGTTGCACCAGCATGAGCACCCTGCAACATCCTAGCTCCCCAGCCACCCTGCTCATGCTGCTGCAACAGCATAACTGCCCCCCGGTCTCCCACTGCTGCTGCTTCTCAATCTATACCCACAGCCCCTGCTCACCGATAGCTCTGCCACTGCCACTCAATACCCACCAGCAGCCTCTGCTCTCCCAACCCCAGGCTCCCCCAGTTCTGCCATTGCTGCCTCACCCCCTCCATTCCCCAGCTTCAGTGTTGCCCCCAAGTTGCAAAGGAAGAGGATTGGGACTGAAATACCAATGCAAAGCGTGGGTACGTGGAGCTTAAGTTGGAATCAAGCACAATATGTGAAACTGTACAACGTCTTTACTACTTATATGGCTCGCAAGTTAAGGCAGGCGCCTTAATTTGCAATTTCTATGCTTTTTATAGCATGACTGAATTTGCAATAGCCTTTATTATTGTCAACTGGAGTTTTTCTCATTATGGAATTATTCATTTTTTGATTAAATATTTGTATTGTGGACAACCTGGTTCAGCTTCTAGAGAAAAAAGAGCCTAGTATTTAGCAGTGTCATCTGAGAAATGCATTCATGTTCATTCTGCAGCTTGGCTTCCATCACACCACGTTTATTCAACACTTCCCTCAGCACTCACTGAAAACAATCTGCACAAAGATCATTTGGCTCTGAACACGAAATCAGATCCTAAATTAAACTTTGTAGCAATTCCAACTACTCATAGAATTAGCAATTCCAACTACTCAGAACTCCTCTTACTCTTGATGGGTGTACACAATTCTGGTTAATATTAATGGGAACCAGTAAATAGTAGTAAATAGAACGAGGAATAATTTTGGCCTGCAGCGTCACTGCAAGGGAACAACATAAAATTTAATGTAAAACCTTTCATCCTAATTCTCCAAGTTCTACATGTGCATATCTACAACGATTCTTTAAAGAAAGTTTCAATATTAACGTCTTGTTTAAATCCATTGGAAAATGGAAGAGTATCAGTTTTAGAAGAGCACACTGCACAAAGTATTAACTTTCAGATCAAATCCCATATGTTTAATGGCAGGCATGGAAACAAACTTTTTATTATCATGCTAGTGTTTAAAAATCAAGCTCTTCGAACAGGATGACTTCAAACAAAACCACCACATCTTTTTTAGAATATTCAGCTGTATATACTGCATTGTTTAACATCTGAAGCAACTGCACTGGCAATTATTTAGAGGTCTGTTTGTTTGTTTTCTGGTTTCTCCTTCATAGAATTAATGTTTTCAAAGGTAGCTACTGATATACAAAATCTAAATGACATTATGAAAAAAAATCTATGTTCTCAAACTGTGACAACTTTACTACTAAAATCAACAGAATGCCAATACTACTGATGGGCTGGCTCACATTCAGAGCAGGAAAAATCAGAAAGCAAATAAACAACATAACACTTATTTTTGTAAAAATGTACAATGGTCCATTTGGTTAATCTACATAAAAAGAAAATTCATTTCTACATACCATACTCGTCTTTGGTGTATCAGAATCCTCCAAACACAGTTTAAGCAACAACAAAAAAAATGAAACAACAATAATCTGTGTTAGAGGTTTGGATTGTTTCTAGTTGAGACTTGTTAGGAAAAGGTCCAGTGATTTTTCCGAAGTTGCAGATTTTTTGTTTTTTAAATTTAGTTTTAAAACTAAACGTACATCTAAAATTTAACTGGCACGTGCCATTTTGACATAATCTTATAACTTGGAGAGGAAAAAAAGGAGACCACTCATAACTAGCTAGAGCTGCTCTCTCAGAGACGGGGAGTAAGGGTTTCAGTTCTTGCAAGACAAGACTAGTCTTCCTTACTTTACAATTTCTTCTTAACATAGAACACAAATGGATCCAATTTTGAAAAATCCTGGAGATTTGCTCCTCCAGATTCTGTTAAGAAAGAAGTCTTTAAATCTGATATCCACTGGAGCCTCAAGGCAGCAAGTGTTTCTGTCTCAGTTGGCTATCAATCAACTGCTAGGTTACAATCAGCAAAGAAATCAAGGTTTGCATTCCTAACAACTCTTCCAGGTTAAAACATGCCACTTTCAGAGTGTCTGCCAGGCCACCAGTCCCTATAATGGGTTGTTCTCTAGTTTAGCCAGCAGGTGGGACAGAAAACTAGAACTGGCATCAACTACAAGAGGGACGAGCCCTCGCCATGTGACCAATTTTAGTTTTTTCCCTTCCAAACCGGAAGGACAACAGAGCAGGTCATAGGCACAAGAATATTCAATTGATTTCCACAATCTGGTAAGCTTTTATTAGGGGGTACTGAGCTGCTGCACGCTCTGCACGCTATAATTTTACTTTATGCTGGAGATACTATGAGCCCCAGATGGGCTAGGTTGGAGCTGTGGGAGTTTACACTGGCCAGCCAGGCTGTTCTCACCCTGGATTGACTGGAACTCCATTCTCTGGCATGTCGCCCGCCTCCCCCACACAGCAGGCAGGCCACCAAATAGCTGATTGAGCTCCAGCGGCAGCCTCTCAGACCAAGCAGATCCCTGGCTCAGTCCCACACCTCTCTGTTTCAGTGGCCTAACAGCTAATCGGGGCTCGTGCCACCCAGCTGTTCTGTGACAAGCCAGGATCCAGTTAGGAGAAGGCAGCAGAGAATCTCTGGCTGCCTCTCTCTCAGCTCAGTTGCCCTCAACTACCCGCAGCGTGCTCGGCCAGGACCTCCTCGGTTGCCCCTCCTTGTCATTTTCACCTGCCCCCTCCCATGGGGGCCTGCATCCTGTCGGCATCAAGCAGCTTTGTGTGCTGCTTCCTCCCCAGGCTTGGTAGTTAGTCAGAGGTCCCAGGTCCCCCTTTGGTCAGCGTTGAGCTGCTGCACACTCTGCCTGGGTTTCTGGTTCCAACCCATTTTCCCAGGTCACAATTCAGCCATGCTGGACCACCACCACTAAGGTTTATGGGCCCTATCCTGTGTCAGGGATGAGCAACTGCCATGTTTGATTCATTCCACATGGCCAGGGGGTTTAAAGGCTCCGTCCCAGTTGCTAAGGGCATGCAGCGTCCTTCTGGTCTTCCCTACGTGACGGCCCCTTATCCTCCCATCTCTAGGGACGTTGAGACACCATGCTGGACATGCAGCACTTATGGCCCCCTCCAAATAAATAAATTAACAAAACAAATTAAATAAAAGCCATGCTACAATGACAATGGTATCACAGCATTGTGGATTTCAACCATGTCAACTGAAATAAGCTTACTAAATACCTGTATCCTATTGTTCGTTATTCATAGGAAGACTCTTATTTGTAGTTGTCTACATTTTTATATCTTGATTAGATTATAAGCTCCATAGAGCAGGGACTGTCTTTATGTTATGTGTATCTGTACAGCACTGCGTACGACTAGTAGCGTTACAAAAATAAGTAGTATCCTTTTGGGACTTATCCCGCTGGTTGCCAAGTCCCCCAATTATAAACATATATGTCAGGTCCTTACAGGCCCCTGAACAACAGAAGACCACATCTGGCTTTAGTAGTTGTCTCTTTCTGGGTACCTTGGCTGTATGCTCCTGAAGGTTGCTCCCAGTCTGGACAACTTAGGCAGTTTTTCCAGTCTGCCTTAAGGGTAGGCTTTTCCCAGACTGGTCCTCAGTGCTATCTAAGAACTATTGCTCCCTCCACTGTCTTCCGAATGACTGCACTTCCTGTTTTAAGCTTGGCTGTGCTCAGCCAGGTGATTTCTGAAAGGCTGCAGAATTTAGAGGGCCAGTGCCCCTATACATGTAATCGAACTTAACAGCTACTCTGTTACAACGAGCCTTGCTCAACTTACACTGCTTAAACCATTTTGTAAAGCAGAAGCGCTCTGTATGGAGAAACTGAAGCTAGCCCTGTACATCCCTCACACAGAAGATTGCTCAGGTTCTGCTATCAGGATGGTCATTGGCAATATGGAGCATTAACATTTGGGTTAGCATCTGCTCCCTGCAACTTTACAACGATGCTGATTGCTTCATTAAGACACCGGGAAGACCACCTCTATGCATAGATACCCTCATTCAGGCACAGTCCAAAGACTTGGTGGTGCAGCACGTACAGCTCACAATGACCTTCCTCCAGGAGCTCAACTTCCTCATTAACTGTAGAAAGTCACCAAACCCTGTCCCAGAAAATGGTTTGTCTTGGGGTAGTTTTGGACGCAGCAGCGGGGTGAATATTCCCAACAGACAGTCAGGCCAAGCTCTGGTGTCAAGTACAGGCAGCCCTGGCAGCCCCCAGGGATCCTGCTCCTATCTCTAGCAGCCTTATTAGGTTTTATGTTATCCTGCATAGATCTTGTCCAGTGGACAAGACTGCACCTGTGTACCCTTTCTAACATTTCTGCACCCATATCAGAAGTGGATCGCAGACAGGTACAGCTGCTTTCTTTCACTGAATTCCTGACTATGCACAGCTCTGGTAGCTGGATGGGAACAGGTTCCATATCACGGGGCTCCCCTTGTGGACCCGCTGAGGGTGGCAGTCAACAGATGCCAGCCTTTCAGGCTGAGGGGCTTTGGGGGGAATTGCAAAACACAGAGTACATGGTCCAGGAGGAATCTTTCCAAAGAATCAATGTTCTAGAGCTCAGAGCAAACAGGAAATGAATGTGAAGGACCAATTAGGCAGGAGGCACCTAGATCCGAATGAATGGGCATTGCACCGAGAGGTCTTCCACCTCATTTCTATAAAGTTTGTCTCGCCCACCAGCATAGACCTGCTTGCCTCCAGAGAAAACAGTAAGGTACAGGCCTTTTTCTCCAGGCCAAGGATTCCTTAGTGCTAGCTACCGGCGCATATCCCATCCTTGGCCAAAAAGGCTACTCTTATGTCTTCTTGCCCCTCCCTTCTACAGAAAACAATCAGAAAGGCGAGGAATGGGCCAGAGTAATTCTTGTAGTACCTCTTTGGAGAACCACAGGCACTTGAGTCAATGTATACAGATAAATCCCTCTCCTTGCCACTCCCGCTGAGAGCAGATCTCTCAACGCAGGGTGTTGTTATGACAAGCCAGATCTGCTCCAGCTGCACGCCAGATGCTGAACACCCAACTCGAGGTGCTAGGGTATTCCAATCAAGTAACCGACACCCTATTACGATCCAGAAAGCATTCCATTAATAAGATCTACTCGCCTACATGGAAGTGCTTCTGAGACTGGTTCATTCAAGCGGGATCTGACCCTTGCGATTGCTCGGTCCTCATATTTTTAGTCTTCCTTCAAGAGGGACTTAATATGGGCCTGCAATAACGCACCCTGCAGCTTACCCGCATGTTCACAGACTCCTGAAAGCAGCTAAGTTAGCCGCTTTGCCAGTGATTCACATATTCCCTACTTGGAATCTTAGTATCATACTGAAAGCTTTGGTGAAGCCACCTTTTGAACCTCTGTCCTCCATTTCCCCCTTACCATTAAGGTGGCATTCCTAAAGCATTTCATCAGCTTGGAGGGTCTTCGAGCTGACCCAGACCTATGCATTTTCCATGAGTACAGTCGTTTTGGGGAGGTGGTGTAGCGATTATTTTTAGAGAGGATTGGACTGTTAGGAGGTATCCAGTTCAGGAGACTGAAGGCATTGAAGCCCTTCACGTGGTGTTTGATTTGGCTGGGGGCAAGCTAGGGGTGCTGCTGGTATACCGGGCTCCTTCTTGTCCGGCAGCATCCCAGACCGCTCTAGCGGAGCTGGCCTCGGAGGTGGTGTTGGGCTCCTCTAGGACTTTGGTCCTGGGGGACTTGAACGTCCACACCGATGCCAGCCTTGTTGGGGCGGAGCGAGAATTCATGGCCGCCATGGATTTGTCCCAGGGGATTATCTGCCCGACCCACGTGGGGGGACATACTCTCAACCTGATCTTCAGCTCTGGCCTTGAGGCGGGGGGTCCGGTTGTGGGGGAGGTTACAGCAGTGCCCTTGTCATGGACGAACCATTATCTCCTTCAGGCCAATCTCTCCACACACACCCTTCAGAAGGAGGAAGGACTAGTTAGGATGGTCCGCCCTCGGTGGCTGATGGAACCTCAACGGTTCCAGGAAGTCCTGCGGGAGTTAACTTTGGTCCTGGACGGTCACTCTGTCGATGAGCTGGTCCAGTCTTGGAATATCTTGCTGGGGGAAGCCATCGACAGGGTGGCTCCGAGACGCCCTCTGCCTCGGTCTCGTCACTGCAGGGCCCCTTGGTTTATCGAGGGGCTGCGGTGTATGAAGCAAGTAGGCAGGAGGCTGGAGCGATGCTGGCGGCGTACTCGCTCTGACTCCGACCGACTTCTCCATAGGGCCCATTTGCAGTCCTATGTTGAGGCTGTGAGGACAGCGAGGAAGGAGTTCCTTGCTGTCCTCATAGCGTCCACGAAGTCTCGCCCAGCGGAGCTGTTCCGGGTGGTGCGGGGGTTGGTTAGTCAGGCCTCCCTCCACCTCGACGGGGACGTGTGCCAGGCCCGCTGCAAGGAATTTGTCAGCTACTTCGTGGACAAGATCGCTCGGATTCAGAGCGACTTTGCAGCCGGATTAGGGGTAGTAGGTAGAGCGCGCGAGGTGTTGGCGGCCCCGTCTGGTCCATCTTTGTGGGGGGAGTTTCAGGAAGTGACGCCGGCTGATGCGGCGAATGTCCTGGGGTCTGTGAGGGCCACTTGTTGTGAACTCGATCCATGCCCGTCTTGGCTGGTGAAAGACTCCAGGGAGACTTTGGGGATGGTGCTGGCGAGGGTAGTGAACGCGTCCTTGCAGCAGGGGAGGTTGTCGCCCAGTCACAAGGAGGCTGTGGTGCGTCCCCTG
>QEPC01003390.1:1049760-1077346 GCA_003113815.1 Sphenodon punctatus
GGGGGGGGGGGAGGGAGAGACATTTTGCCCCCATGCCTTATCATGCGGCGTTCCTCAGGGTTCTATCCTATCTCCGTTATTATTTAATGTTTATATGCAGCCCCCTGGGGGAGGTTGTGAGAGGGTTCGGGGTACGTTGTCACCAATAGGCTGATGATACTCAGCTGAACCTCTCTTTTTCAGCGGACCCAGACCCTGCTATCTTGGTGCTATCCCAGTGTTTGGAGGCCGTAGTGGAATGGATGTGGCAGAGCAGACTGAAGCTCAACCCCGACAAGACGGAGATGATGGTGGTGGGGAGTGCGAAGGAGGTGTCGGCCCCCCTTATTGGGGGGGTTCGCCCTCCCGTAGCTCAACAGGTCCGGAGTCTGGGGGTGGTGTTGGATGCGGACCTCCGCCTAGAGCGGCAGGTGGAGGCAGTCGCAAAGGCTGCCTTTCGCCAGTTATATCTGGTGCGGAGGCTGCGTCCGTTCGACTCCGGCTCGGACCTGGCCTCCCTCATCCATGCCTTCGTCACCTCGAGGCTGGACTATTGCAACGCGCTCTACATGGGGCTTCCGTTGTGTTTGGTTTGGAGGCTGCAGCTAGTGCAGAATGCGGCGGCCCGTCTCCTTTTGGGGACGGGTCGCCGGGAGCACATAACACCAGTGTTCCAGGCTCTGCACTGGTTGCCGATAGCATACCGAGCCAGATTCGAGGTGTTGGTATTGGTTTACAAAGCCCTGCACGGTCTCGGTCCCTCATACCTCAGGGACCGCCTCGCCCTCCGCGCCCCAGAGCGGCTCCTTCGGTCTGCCGGGGGTGCCTTCTTGGAGGTCCCCCGTGTTAAGCGGGGGCCACATGGAGAGGGCATTCTCGGTGGCCGGGCCACGTCTCTGGAACTCCCTACCGGAGGAGGCACACCTGGCCCCAAGCCTGTTAGTATTTCGGCGAAAATGCAAGACCTGGTTGTTCGCCCGGGCCTTTGGGGAGGGGGGGTGGGTAGCTGATTTTTATTCCACTATCCCAAGTAGTATATATCCAAGGCCCTGTTTTATATGTTATATTTTAAATGTTGATATGGTGTTTTTTATGTGTTTTAGATTGTTGTGAATTGTATTTTATGATTGGAAGCCGTCCCAAGCTGTGATCAGGAGGGGCGGGGTATAAATTTAATAAAATAAAAATAAATAAATCCTGCCTTCATACCCAAAGCTAGATTGATTTTTCACAGGACACAAGTATCTCTGCCCTCGTTCTATCCTAGCCCTTAAATCAACAGAAGCTAAGTGGCACAAGCTGGATGTACGTAGGACCTTAGACGTACATCCACAGAACGGCCCCCTTTCGGAAGTCCCCAGCCTTGCTTGCAGCCTACAGTCCCAGGGCAAGCGGACCAAGGTTTCTAGATTCACCATTACCTGGATTCAGCAGTGTATCTTCGGAGCAGAGGGGCTCACACCTCCAGGAGAGAACAAAGCCTACTCCCTTAGGGGCATGGTCATGTTCTCAAGTCTGAACAGCCCACGCCTCTCCACTAGTGCAAGGAGATTTGTAACTCGGCCACATGGGCATCCATGCACTACTGTACGAGGCATTTACAATATCCAAATGGAGGTGACTGCAGATGTAGCTTTTGGCAGGTGGATCCTCCAAGCTATAACTAAGCAAGCAGCTGCACGTGGCCCAGTCACAATCCCACCCATGAGAGAGTACTGCTTTGGTACATCCCACTGTAGGACTGCTGACCGGGCAGACATTAGGAGAAAAAAAAGTTGGGTGTACTTACCATGAATTTTCCTTCTGGGTGTCTGCCTAGCCAACAGTCCGTTTTCGTCCTCATGAGGGTTCCTGCCACGTTATATCACGGGGATGGGTCTAGCCACTGACAGACATAGATGGAAGACTACAGGTCTTCAACACACATATGGCACATTCTACAGTTAAGGACTGTTACTGTGTCCCATTCTTGCTAATGTGAGTGAGCCGCCACAGGCCAATAAATGTGTTCATAGCTCATATGACTGAGCCATGGTTTTATTTCTCTGGCATTGCTTTGAAAGCATTCATACTGGTCACATGACAAATGCTCGTCCCTTTTATAGTCTGTGCCAGTCCTAGTTCTTTGACAGCTGCTGGCTGAATGATGGAATGACCGTTGCAGGACTGATGGCCGGTCAGACACCCAGAAGGAAAATTCACAAGTTTACTGTTTTTATGGGCCTTTTAATAGGTTTTTATATAATGTTATGTTTATATTTTACTTGTAAGACACCCTGAGCCTTTTTTAGGAAAGGGTGGGATATATTTAAGTAAATAAACCAACACCCCTTTAACACATTAACCATCCTACTGTTCTAAGGATCAGAGTGGTTAAATGGGGTGTTTGCACCACTTATCAGTTCAGGCATATTAGTTATTCTGGAATAACCAAAACACCAATTGAGAAAGCACATGAGAAAAACACTGGCATGAGAAAGGAGGAGGAAAGGGACTGCTAGAGCAGATTAAATATTATTCACTCATAAAAAAAGCTACACAAGTCAAGACTGTCTCATGGACTATAAAACACCAGCAATAATGGAAATACAGTATAACAATCCCCCAGGGGAAGAGGGGGAAAGTTTTATATATCGGTATGTTTCCTATAACAGGGTTTTGCAATTTGTTGCATCAAAATAATGAAATGTCTAATTTAAATTGAGTAAAAAAATTAAAATACATTTTTATGCTGAATACAGTGCTGTAATTGCACTATAGATGGCTTATCTGCTGTATTTCTCAATGTATGCTCTTTCAGTTTTGTTATTCGGTACAAAAAGTTCAGGTCGAAGACTGGACAGACCCTGAGGAGATACATTATATCAAGGTCAGTCTGCCAGCGTATTTGGAGTATAACTGGGCTATTTTAAAACAAAAGAAAAGCATATTATAGTCAGCCATTCTATGAACAGGGGCTCATTACAAGCAAGGTTTACTACTGTGAGATTAGTCAAAAAAGCCTGTAAGTTCATGTCAAATAAACTTACAATACAAACGTTTTATCCCCAACACTTCATCTACTTCCTGCAGTTCTACAGATACCAAATGCCATCATTCACCATCACCATCTAAAATTAAACTATAACTATATTTAGCTACCACACTTTAGGGGAAATAGTAAAGATTTATGGTGTACTCACATTTTTGTTGAAAGACACCTTTAGAGAACATACAGTTAGCTATATGCTTCTTCTGAACTTCCATCAGAGCTTGGAATGGGATTCAAGTGCACAGTACCAGGTAGTAATGCCTGCTTCTTTCTTTGGTCATAAACACTCAGCTTATCATTATGTCTTTTAATCCGCAATGTATCTGCCATGCGTTTATCCCCCTTGTTCACCTGCAAATCCCTGTAGCCTTACAGGGATTCTGCAAAAAATCGCTGCAAATTGCAGCAACACAGTCAACTCTGGTCCCTGGCTATAATGTGCTCAGTATTGATGGCAGAACCAAGCATAGCAAAAACACAATTACCAAGATATTCTTGAAAAATAACTTACTACTTGGCAGCATTAAAGGGCACAAAGACTTAAGAGACTTCCTTCCTGTGATAAGGATACTTGATGATCACTGACAACCTTTCAATGCCAAACACTCAAAATTTCTCACTTCTTCCCCAGCAAATCCCCTTATCTGTAATTGATCAGTAGTGGTATGTCATTCATTTAGCATCTAAAATAAGAGGTCAGTAAACCACAAAACAGATTGAGGGGTTCAGATCAGTGTGCATTACAGGCTGGCTGTACCGCCACAGATTTTAATTATTAATACTTGAGGCAGAAAAATAAATAAGAACTAAGTGGGTTAAGAGGTTGTTGGGGAAAACCTTTCCTCTTAAAATAGCGTGGTTCACATTTAAGTAAGATTGCTACCAGCCAAAGGTCTTTACTATTCTGGATGCAATAAATGAAATAAATTGTTGGTCTCAGTCCAGTTTCCATTTCATCACAAAAATTGCCATAACAATTGGCAACTTCCTTGGCAGCACCTCTTCACAGGACAAGGATTAAATTGGAATGGGAAGTAAATTACCCTTGTATGTAGATGGGTTCCCTCTAGGTCAAGACTGAAGTAAAACTAGCCAAAAAAGCACCACTCCATTGAAGATTAACAAACTATCCTGTTTACCACCTCTCACAGGTACTGAATTCTTTTAAAACCAACTTAATCTAAAAATAAATGATCTAGTGTAAATTAATACTGCAAAAATACAGATAATTTTATTTCACAGAATTTAATTTTCCACTATTTATAATCCCAGTGCAGTTTTCTTACGGATAGCAGCAACAGGAGAACAAAGGTAGACAGTTTCCAGTAACTATCAGCTTTTTAAGCTTTGTTATCTATTCCTATCCTGCAGTCCTAGACAAAGTGGCTAAAATGCAGGCCACTGCCTAGAACCCCTTTCTGCTTTAACAGTGGCGGTGATTTCAATGATTCAAGTAGTAACAGAGGGAAATTCTCATTGATTTTAAAAGGTCAAAGGTTATCAATGAGAACATCTAACCTGACCGCCTGTACAGGACAGGCAACTGAATTTCCTTCTTGTTATTCACTACCTTGTGTTTCACTAAAGCAGCTCTTAGAAAGGTGTCTAGTTTTGAGCACAGCAAGCAATAGGGAATCCACCACCACCTCCCTTGATAGTCTTTTCCAGTGACTGACCACCCTCCACCACTAAAAAGGTTTGCTTTCTTTCTTTTTTTTTTTTATTCTCTTTATTGTTTTTCCAAAGGTATCAAATAACCAATACCAAAAACTAAATAATAAAAAAAAGATATTTAGAAGAATCTAGGGTACCTAGAGTTACAGCTTCGGTCCCTTACTGTATCTACTGTATCGATAACTTTTTAATATTTTTGTTAGACATAGTGAACTCTGTCTCTCCCCTGACTTGATCTCAGGTTGGATCAGTTCCCAAACATAGTTCCACACTGCGTAGAAGCCTTCTAGGTCTGCATGTAATTCAGCCTGTATCCATTCCATAGTTAGTGTCCACCATAGCCTTTGCTTCCATTTCTTTATTGATAGTTTTCTCACCGACTTCCAGTTACACACAATAGTATATATCGCAGCCAATCTGAGTTGCTGGCATGCCATTTTCCTTTCTTTTCTTATCTGTGGGTCCGAGAGAATGCCCATCAGTGCGAACTTGGGAAGAAACGGAATTTCTACTTGCGCCGTCTGATTCAGGTGAGTCCATATCTCCATCCGAAAACTCCTTATATGTGGACAAGACCACCAACAGTGCATCCATGATCCAACCTCTGTACATCCCTGCCAGCACCACTGTGGATATTGTTCATTCATTTTATGAAGTCTTTGTGGTGTATAATACATTCGATATATTGTTTTGATCTGGGGTTCTATCACTGACACGGATCTTGATGCCTTATGCATTGTTTGCCAAACCATTTCTAACTCTTTATTTTCTAATTTTTCCTGTAAGTCTTCCTCCCACCTCATCACTTTTCCAGCATCAGGAAAATTATATAACTTGTACAAAACTTTGTATATCCTGGACAGTACATGCAGCTGCAAGGAGTCACCATATAGCACTTTTTCTAAGTCATGAACAGGTCTTAGATAATGCAATTTGTTTGGTCTTAAAAGTATATTTCTAATTTTTGCATATACCATGAAGTCTATCGTATTCCCAATTTTCTGTTTTAGCGTGTCCTGCATCAAAAACTCTTGCCCCACAAACAAATGTGCGGTCCTTTTGAGCCCTTTCTCCCCCACCCCCCACTGTTTCTTTGTATCTATAGGGATCCCCACTGATTTTATCCATTTTCCAAAAATGGGCATAAAAGGTGATTTGTCCGTTAGTATTTCTGCTTTTTTGAAACATGTTTCCCATATTTGTAATGCATACCCTGTAAATGGGTGCTCCATTCCCCTTGGAGTCTGCACCTGTTGGCCATCCGTAAGAATATCGATAAATGTATTAACCCCATACAGGTTTTTTTCTATTTCAATCCAATCTGGATTCTTATTATTATGGTACCAGGTCTTAATTCCCCGAAGGGCCGAAGCCCAATGATACATTCTTACGTCAGGCATGCTTAGTCCTCTTTTTTCCCTGCTAGTATATAGGATAGATCTCCTAATCCGGGGCTTCTTCCTTTGCCAAATTCTCCTTGCTATAGTTTTGTTTATTATACCAAAGTATTCTTTGGGAACCTTTATTGGCAGAGCAAAGGACATATATAGTAATTTTGGTAACAGCGCCATTTTTATTAAGTTTGTTCTACCAATCCAGGTTTGCTTTATTTCTAATATAATTTTATCATTAGCTTACAGCCCCTAGATTTTGTTCCATCTTCTGTGAAAGAGCTCTTTAGTACGCTACCCAATACTTGCTCCCTCTGAAGGTACTCTGGAAAAGAGCTATCATACACAGTTAACATACTAGGAAAAACATGTTTATGACAGCCCTGTAGTCGGAATGTGTGATATGTTTCCATTTTCCCCAGTGTACAATTCAGCTACTACTATCTAGGAAGTGTGCTGAGGCTGGTCCCTCAGTGCAACAGCTGCATCCTGTCAGCCACTCCAAAGGCAGTTTGGAGAAGAGATTATGGTACCCATCTTTCATACTAGAAAGTGAATAAAAATACCTACTACTTTAATAGCATACAAACTGACATCATAAAGAGAAAGCCACAGATATACATTAATTAAAAGTTTTCTGCATTGCCACATGAAGTCAAACAAACAATTCTTCATAGTTATATCTAAAGCTACAACATGTTAAATCTTATTCAAGCAAAAAGAACCATCAAAAGTTGTAGAGCATTCAAATTTTTACTGGAAGAACTAAATCAGATTAAAGGTTTACTAAAAACACACTAAGTTCAAGAAAATGTCAGAAGACAGTAAGATAAAAGGTCATATGCTTCAGAATTATGCACTTATAAATGTGTGTAACGTGTTTTCTCTAAAGCAGGAAAGCAAAATCATTGTTACAGAATAATTCAACAAGTTCAAAGTTAATGGTTATTTCCTTATTTGCAAAACCAATTGCTAGTACACTTAATACTCAGAGGCATCTTGCGTTAAGACGCTCTTTTTAGATAGAACCTAAAGGGTTATATTAACACAATTTGATACATTACAGAAAAATAAGTATGTGCCTAAGAATTGTGTTATTTTTTCCTTCAGGTATGAGCAAATCAACCCTTTCCAAGAACAAAATATCACTACTTAGCTGTCTACTATGTGGCAAACTCTTGACAGAAACCAGTGAATTACAAGCTAGGAGGGGGTGTGTGTCCTGCACTGATGATGTAGTACACTGCAATTATGCTAGGTACATCCTAAAAGCCCTAATCTGGTTATCAGCGGATAAAGACAAATGTATTATCCTCTTCAAAGGACAGCTCAGAAGAAATCCAGTGCCAAGAATGGTTCTTGACCAACTTTCTTCAGCAGTCTGAGAATCTGATTTACAGACCACAGGCATATATTTACATTCACCAAAGTATGTGAACTGCAATAAAAATTAAACACATCTAACATCTTCATGCCATCAACACAGAAGAAGTACTTATGCCTCTGAGAAGTACATTTTCTTACATCTATTTTTTAAACAGAGCTTAAGTTAAAAAACCCAGCATATTCCTTTTTCTACAATATTCATAACAAGGCTAAAACTAAAAAAAATATATGAGATTATGGGTCAAAATTCAGTAACTTCACTATTTAATGGGGAGAAAACCACAGATATGCAAAATATACGGAGCCAGTCAGTCCTACAGCTTTAATACTAGTGTTCTTAATACAAAATTCAAGCGGATTCCATCTAGCCTTTACAAAGTGCATCATTGCATTTTCTACAACAAATGGAGTAAAATCAATACACAAATTAGCTTGATGAAAAAGTAGTTTTATTCTGTTGCTATAAAACACAGTTAACTATTTTATACCACCTGAAAATTTCAAATTAAGAAATTGTATCTGCTTTCTTCAACAATGTTTTAAGTATTTAGTAACCTGCAGCACAAGCTATCCAACACAAAAACTTTGACAGAATCTATACTCCATTGGCTCAAAAAATTCTCATGTCGTCTTTACCCAAATCATTCTGCAAGGCAATATGAAAAGGCTAAATTCAGACAAACTGCTACATAATCATCCTACACACTCTTAATTATATCTGGCATTATTGGCTCAAAGCTCCTACACAGAATGTCAGCTGACTGCTTGAACGGTACTTTGTTCTTAGCGCTGCTGCTAATGATGAATGAATTTATTCAGGAAGCCACCCAACCACCGTATAAACTAGCAGCCATCACAGCTACAAAATATCCTCTAGCCTTGTCTAAGCAATACAGTTATTTGTTAACACACTTATGCCCGTGAGTTACCATATCTCATATTTATAAAATGCAAATTAATACCATATATGAAACTAGCAAATCTACTTAAAGATTGCCCACAAACATTTAGTGAAGTTGTGTACAATTTGTTCAGTCCTATAAATAACTCAATCTTTATGAGGAAAATAATGGTATTTTATGGCTATAAATATAAAACTTCAACTTTCAAGTTAAAAAAATATTTGTACCAATGGGTTATTGTTTGTTTTGAACATGAACAGAGATGCAATTGGAATATGTTTTACATAAGCAATGCACAGTATGTTCTAAAAACATGCACATTTTAGGGTGCCTTAGGAAAAGAGGAAAGGTTTATTTTAGAAATCCAGGTAAGAACTTTTAATAGAGTTGATGGACAAGGCCACTGTCTATGGCCAAAATTCTAAAACCACTTCCTCTCCAGTAGTCCTACTGACTTTAGTGTGATTAAAGGAATGGATTTTAGAACTGAAGCCTAAAATGATAGCCTAATTTTCCTCATGCAGTTATATACATAAGCACATAAAGACGACATCAAAAAACAACATTACAAGACCACTAGACCAAACTGGCATTTTTAAACTTTATCAAGTATACAACTGGTATCAAGGGCATAGGATTATGCAACAGGGTGGTTGTTAGGATTAAAAGTTGTGTTGATTTGTAATGTGTGAAGCACTCCAAGTGCCAAGGCAAGGGGGCGCTACATAAAAATATTATTATTGTTTTCATCCAGTATAAATACAGATGTATTTTCATTCAGTATAACTAATCAAAATCTAGCTTACTGTGCATCCACCTTGTAACACTACCCCATTTAATACTGGTTTGTACAAAGAAATATGATTTTGTACTTTAGACCTAAATGAGATCTTACTGCATAAATACCACATATCTAATGTAGTTCTTTATGATTTTTTTCTACAAAAATATTGATTTGTGACCATAAAGCAGCATATAGAATTCTGTATGTCATATAATTCTGTAAGACACTTTAGCTAGAAGCATTTTTACTCACTGGATTTAAATGCCAACAAAAATGCACATAGAATTAGACAGTTTGAAACAATATTCTCACTAGAGAATATGCAAGAATAAAAGTAAATTTCTTTAAAATATTTTCATCTTAGCATTTACAGAAACCATTCAGTTGCTTTTCTCAGCCTTGCAAGATGAGAATCTAGCTAATACTAACCACATCAGGATACGATTTCAAACTGCTATACTGAAGACTTTAAGGCACTTAATACAGTCAAATGTTGCTTTAAAAAAAAAAAAAAAAAGGTCTCCCCACTAGAAATCAGACACTTTCTCCTCATTTGCATACACATGAAATAGTCTCCTCAACCCTTTTCCTCACCACCACACAAAATACAGAGTTTGGTTTCAAGGTAAATTATTATTCTCTATTTTATCAGCTTTTAATGTATCATCATCTTCAGCTCACCAAAAATGACAAAGCTCTGAAAAATAATTCTACAGTAAACATACATTAACATACATCCAAAACATTTTACATGTTAAAAGATGGTTTTAGTTAGCAAGAATACAAAAACCAGACATGTAGAACACAAAATCTTACTCACCATCCCCAACAGCCATTATCCAATTTAGATGCTACCAGGAGCTTTCTGAATGAGCCAAGAGATCAAACAACAGTGTAACTGAGTGAGTATATGTGCCTGCGCCACTCTCAATCCAGTGCAGCATAAAGACAGACAGAGCACTGTGTGACCCAGTCAGATCTGCAGTTCTATACTGCAATAGCCAACAGCTGCTACACTATTTCAAAATACAAGTCCGACTTCTTGTAGAAAACCCCTTCAAATCTCATATACCTACCACCGTTCTAGCTTAAAATGTAATGATGCTCATGACTGTTAGATATACAAGTCTCCCCCAGCTTCTCTGTACTATCATTCTGCCTCTTTTTTGCTTAAATAAATCTTATAGACAGTGAATGCTGTCCCATAGGGGACTTTTAATGCAATCATCAAAACACAAAGCATGTGTTCAGTAATCACTTTCTGCTTCGGCTCCCTGAAGATTTGCATGTAATCAGCAGCAATCACATGATCTCACAGATTATCTGATTTGCATCTTTCAAAAGCGATTCTTATCCTTTTATAATTATCCTTTAATATTTACAAACAGAGAATGCAAGAACAACGTAAATAGGAATTTTCCCCATCTTCTCAATTAACCTCTTATTGTGTAGAACCATTTCTGGCTGCTGTAAACAAATCACGTCAAAGGCAGCCCATGAAAGGCTGTTCTGTGTGCAGAAAGATGTCACATTTTACAAGAACTGCTTCTTGTAGAGATAGTGACACAAGGCAAACTAACCATGCAGCTTCACAAAAAGTCTGCAGTGTACCTTTTCATCCGTTATTTTTCAGTTCCATAAGACACACAAGTGCTTCCCAAACAGAAAAGATCTAAAAATGCCTGCAATTCTGACTCCATACAAAAAGAACCTAGCTGTTTCCATTCACTATTTACAAGAAAGCCACTTGAACCTACTAGGCTACAAAAAATCCAACAAAAAACACACAAGACTGAGAAAAGCTGTGCCTAAAAATTCTTTTCAAGAATCTTTTCTAAGTATGGAGCCAATTTAAACAAAAAATAAAAATGGGTTTTTTAAAAGTTAAATTGCAAAGTTAAAAAGCACACAACCAAATCATCTGGTTATTTGGACTATTCAACTTAACTTAAAAACCTATTCTTTTCCTTTCAGGGGCTCATATCTTATGCTCGAGTTTGTTTGATGCTCCCAGTGCCATAGCTGCAATAGAAACAAGATGCAGCTGCTCAACCCAGTGGAAAATGCAGGCTAAGGTTATATGTAGACTAATCAAATACACTTTGCATGCATGCCCTATTACAAAATTACTTTTTGTCTGACACCCCCCATTTTGTGACTTGAATATCAACTTGTGACCGCTGGGAGTAACTATATGGTGTGAAAATATATCAAGTATCAGTCTGCATCACAATGCCATCCACAGGTAGTGCAATCCTAGTTAATTTCCCCATCCACAGTAAAAAAAACTCAATCTAATCCTGCAACACATAAAAGGCTAACTTGCCTCCACTCCTACACTGATGGCTAATAATAAATGTTTGTTACCTAAAGCCGTCAACTAGCCAGCATAAGTGTTAACTATAAACTATGTGGACATGGCTTTGGCCACTTGAAAAATGCTTGGAAATTAGGAAGTTGGACGTTCGTTTACATTTCATATATGATCATAATATCTACTAGAAGTTTTCATATCTTCCAAGCCATTTTGTACCATTCTTGGGAACGCTGTCAACTAAGCATATTTCCATAATATTTTTTTGAAAGAGAAGACACCAGAAGGAAACAAAGAAAATACAATTAAAACAAGTAGCAAAATATTTGTGATGTAGAATACATTTTTAGAACCCTAATGCTATTTGCTTCGAAAGACCTACATAAAACTCATGATATATATTCCAAAATTGTGTCCATAAAAGCATGATTTATTTATTTATTTTTATCTCACCCTTCCCTCAAAAGGCTCAGGGCATCTTACAAAATAAAACACACAACTTTATATGATCACATGCGATTATGTTCATAAAATGGATATTATGAGTGAAAGCATAAATATAGGCTAGAATGACTGCACAGATCATGACGAAGGAAGCAATTTAGAGTCTGGTCATTCTGCGTATTGTGGAGGTGAAGAATAAAGATAGCTTTTAAAAAATTGTTATACATCTGTTTCCCCATATATTTAAAACTACCACAGACTTGGGAATCCTCTTAAATCCTACAGGAGAAACAGCATTTATAGACTTCTGCCAGCCAAAACAAGAGCTCTAAACAGCTCTGCCTCTGGCTGCCACTTATGTTTCCATGGAAATGGTTGTTCATTTGCTGGAAAAGAGGGAGGTGCTTTAAAATGCACCGTCTCTGGTTTGCAAGAATACAAATCTATTTCCATGGGAATGAAAGGAAACAACATCTTTCAGCAACCTTAAGAGGTGGAATAAAGGGCATTAATACATAGCCATAGCATTACTGGAAAAAATGGTATGCAATACAGCTATAAACACCAAAATAAAGGTGATTAACTTGTCCACATTTTTCATGTGGCATAGATTTTATCCGCTTCCGTTCATTACCAGGCAGCTGAATGATAGCAGTCAAAACAGAAACCTGACTGCAGCAGTACCGAAGCCGTAACTGGAGAAAGTCAAAGCTTCGTTGGGGAAAGGGGCTACCACATGCTTAGTATAACATCCACAGGGCTGCAGACAGATGGGGTGAGGCATACTGATCAAACAAGTGCTATATAGCCTTGACAGTCTTGCCAAGTTAGCAGAAAGGTCTTCAGTCTTTATTCCTTTCTTGCACTTTTGAGACTCTATAGGACGGGTGGGGAGCCTCAGGTCCAGGGACCAAATGCAGACTGTATTGAGTTTTTATTTGGCACCTTTCAAGTTCCTGGATCTGGCCACTGGATTCAATTCCTACCCTCCAAGCAGTGAAAAACCAAACTTGGGGTAAGGGAACAGAAATTAGGGTGTACACACAAGGATGGATGACAGATTTATGATCTGGACCCTCCTTTTCTTGAATGTATCCCTTAAGGACCTCTACCTCCAACTTCTATGCGGCCTTTGGAGCTTGTACTAATTTTCAAAGTGGCCTCAGAAAGGAAAAAAGTTCCCAACCCCTGCTCTACAGTCTATTGATTCTCCTCATGCCCCTCAAACTGCTTTTTTGCTTTCCTTCATGCTTTTTATGAAGATAACACGGGGCTCCATCCATGACTTTTTCCCCCTCCCTCTCCAACCTTTTCACTAGGAACCCTGCTCACTTGGGTTTGGTCTTCCCCCACCCCCCTTCAATAACTTGCAACTTCCTATTAACCATTCCATTTCCTTCATCTAATCCCACATCTAAACCCCTCATCCTCCTGGATACATTGCTATCAACATACAATGGAGAAGTACAAAGCGATGCACCTAGGGAAAAAATAATCCAAATGATACATAAACAATTGTGCATTCTAAATTAGGGATTACCACTCAGAAAAAGAATCTTGGAGTCACTGTGGACAATTCATTGAAAACCTCAGCTCGGTGTGCGGTAATAGTCAAAAGGCAAACAACATTAGGAAATATTCTGAAAGGGAAAGAGAATCAAACAGAAAATATCATGATGCTGGTATGTAAATCTACCATGTGACCACACCTTCACTATTGAGTGCAGTTTTGGTTGTCCCATTTAAAAAAAGATATAGTGGAACTAGAAAAGATCCAAAGAACAGAGCGTCAAAAAAGTGTATGGAGCCGCTCCCAGTCGAAGAGAGGTTTGATAGGTTATGGCTCTTCAGCATTGAAAAGGGACAACTATGGGGATGTGCTGCTGGTGTGGAATAAGTAAATAGGGAGGAGTTATTTACATCTCAAATAGTACTAGAACTAGGGGATACCCAATGAAACTAATTGGCAGCAGATTTGGAAGAAAGTATTTTTTTCCACTCAACATGTGATTAACTTGTGGAACTTATAGCCAAAGGATGTGGTCGAGGCCAGCAGCATAGCCGGATTTTAAGAAGGACTGGATAAATTCTTAGAGGGTAGGTCCATTTATGGTTACTAACCAAGTAGATCGGGGGACTCAACCTCTGTCAGTAGCTGGGAGTGAATGACAGGTATTGGATCATTCCATTATGACCCATTGGATACTTCGGAACTCTTTTCTCCAAATCACTTCTATCTGAACTATATTCTCCAGACCGTCTATTCCTAAATTTCTCTTGCTGTTAAAAGCACCACCAACCAAATTACCCAAGTCGCACAACCTGGATGTCATTTGTGACTTCTCCTCCTCTACATTTTTTAGCTTTCGTGGCCAAATTCCGTATTATAGCTATACAAGAAACTTGGCCCAAGTTTCCGCTTTCTTTGGAAGGTTTTAGGGTCTATGATTTACCAGCCATTAACTATAAGGACTTGTCCCCCTTGTGGGGGACAAGCTTGCTTTATATCCTTAGCCATTCCTTTTACTGAAATAGAGGTGATCAAAATCCCTGCCTTGGCTATAGCAGTAGTTTTCAAAAGTAATTCACAACTATGGCTTGTTGTTACAGTATATCTACCCCGTGTAATGCGGGGTCTTTTAGACAATCTAGTTGAGCAGAACTGGATAGTTTGATTTACGAACTTACAGACAAATATCCAGAAGCTCTACTGGTGATGGTAGGAGATTTTAACGCTAGGTTGGGTGCAAATGACCAGGGCCTAAACCAATATTGTGACCCCTTACCCCAGGATCCGTATGGAATACTCTTATAGAGAGTTTAAAGATTCAAATATAAACACCTCGGGAATCAGGTTGGCTACCTTTCTAATTACCCATAGATTGCATCCATTAAATGGCTCATGGTTTGGTGATCTTATAGGGGAATATACATATCTGGGATATAAGGCCTCTAGTATAGTGGACTATGTCCTGGTATCAGCAACAGTAATCCCCCTGGTATTGGATTTTCGGGTTGGGGAGGCCCTAGGTAGCGATCACATGCCTCTGATTCTGGCGCTGGCCCCCTTTTTGTCTTTGCCTCACTCTATAGGGCTGGACAAAATAGAGTGGAGCACATTGGACATGTTAGGTTCAAATAGACGGGACAGGATTCCAGCAGACGCGATAGCTGCTTTACTACAGGACCCCCCATTGCCAGTCTTTGTACGAGGCTATATTGGTTTCATCTGGAGATGGATGCACTATTGATTTGTATGACAACTTTATAGTTAGCTGTCACCAGTTCCTGACTGCCAGGAGGGGGCATTTAGGGGCCCCATCACCAATGTCAGGGGGGAAAAACAGGGCTGGTATGATAAGGAATGTCGAGAAATGAAGTTAGAACTGGCATCAATTTATAAACAATATAGGCAATCTAAGTTGCCCCTATTGCCCGCTGCGTATCACTCTCTTAAAGCAAGCTATGGGAAGTTGTTGAAATCAAAGAAAAATACCTTTCAGCAAATGTGGTGGGACAAGCTTCTGTCTGCTGCTGAACAGAAGAATTCAAGGGAATTCTGGAGACTTGTCAATAATAATATAAAATCTCAGCCGGTTATAACACCACCTCCGATTCATCCTAGTGTATGGGGGGACTACTTTCGCCATCTTTTCAATCCTAAAGAAGAAGTCATCCCCCAAAACGATGTTAACATGGGTAGTATAAATGACCATCCAAAATGGCCTCCTGTTACTATAATGATGGTAGAAACGTTGGTATATTCCTTTAAAAATCGGAAAGCAGTAGGCTATGATTTGGTTCATATAGATTTCCTGAAATTGCATAAAGATCGGTGGTTTCCCCTTTTGGCAGTACTATTCACAACCATTAATGATACGGGGTAATACCAGCTGATGGGGAAGGGCCATCCTTATCCCAATAGTTAAGAAAGGCTCAAACAGCGATTCAGCAAATTAAAGGCCTATTAGCCTTTTGTCTACAATAGCAAAGATATATGCTAAAGATCTGCTGTGTAGATTTATAGAGTGGCTCACTAAGGAGAAAGTTATAGCGGAGGAGCAGGCCGGATTCCAGCAAGGCCGATCCACTATTGAATTATGCCTAGTATTATACCATCTAGCTACAAAATATGAAACCGGAAATGGAGTCTTTTTTGCTGCATTCCTAGATTTAAAGGCAGCCTTTGATTCTATAGATAGGCAAATCCTTTGGAATAAGTTGATAGCTTCGACAATAGATAGGAGGCTACTGCACCGATTTTGGTCTCTTCATAACAAATCTTGAGTATCTGTTAAGGTAGACCCTCAAGGGCATTTGACACCAGCGATTGGTACAACTAAAGGAGTACGGCAGGGTTGTGTGTTGGCACCAGTCCTGTTTAATTATTACAAATGATCTTCCTAAGAGGATAGTGGCTCAGATGTTTTTTCCACCTAAACTGGCAGAGAAGCATCTGGGATGCCTTATGTTTGTGGACGATGTTGTCCTTTTATCTCAGACACAGGTGGGTTTAAAGCGTCAGCTCCTAGCCTTTATGAACTTCTGTAAGGAAATGAAACTAACCTTGAACACCCAGAAATCAAAAATTATGGTCTTCTCCAAACGTAAGAAGATCTACAAGTGGGATATTATGGGACAAAGCTTCCAACAGGTGGTTAGTTTCCGGTATTTGGGGCTCTTATTTCATCGTTCATTAAGTTGGAAGCACCACGTCCAATGTAATCCTATGACTCCAGAATAAATGAAAACATACAAAGTATATCAATCAGGATCATAACTCTATTCAGAAATGGAATAGAAGTCCCAACTCATGGTTTGGGAACTTCTGATATAAACAGTTGCATGTGTAATTTATTTGAGATCAACAAGACTGCGCATACAAGTGTTTTAAAGATTGGGATTACACATCTACTTGTCTCCTAGTTAGCAATAAATGGCAGGTGTAATTGTATATAATCAAATCCAAGCTTAAGTTGTACTAACCAGTGAGATAGCTATGGAATGGTGCAAAGTAAGTACTAGTAGAAAATATATCTAAAAGTTGATCCACAGTGTTACTATAAATGTAAAATCAAATATTCTTTTTAATTTGGTGAGTGTGGGGTCTGAATGACTTCAGTATATATATTATACATATTAGGTGTGTACTCAATTCAATACTGTCATATAAAAATCTACTTATATTTTTGCTCCAGTGACAAGAATAATGTTTCCTCTATTCATCATGAAGAGCAGACCATTTGGCTCGGAAAAGAGTAGGTTATGCTGCCTATACCTACATCCAGACAAATGATACATATTCCTGCAGTTTTATTGCCAGCACTACTTCCGATTCCTGCAAAAGCAATGGTGCTAGACTCAAAACAACAAAACAGATGTTAGACTCCAATTTTAAAATATATCTGGGATAATTTAAGAAGATTCAAAACACTTTTTTTCTAAGCACTTTTTTTCTAAGCACCTTTTTGGCTGTTGCTTTCACAGAAAGGAGTTTTGCTCTTAAAGTGTGATATATACTTATTTTTTAAAATTAGAAATTTAACAATTTAAGTTTTGTTTTGGGTATTTAGTGTTTCTCTGACATTCCAAAGTTAAGCAAAGTGATCAAAATATTAGCTTATGCTTTCTAGCTTGTCTCAAACCTTTCCTTTACCAGATCAATACCTTACATGCAACTGATATTTGAATCCATTTTGAACTATTTCAAAACATTCTCCTTAGGGAGAAAAAAAAAAAAAAGACAGCTTATCAAACAAATCAGAGTTTTTGAAGAGGTTAGTTCCCTGATTAGGGTTTATTGATGTTTTTATGGAGTGTAAGCCGCCCCGAGCTGCCTGTGGCAGGAGGAATGGGGCAATTTTAAAAATAAATAAAGCAAGAAAATGGTTTGACAAGTTACAGTAGTAGTTTGAAACCCTAACCCACATTTAAAGGCCTCATCCAGAGCGTGCTCTGGGTGATGAACTACACCACCACTATTGTTACAAAGTATTCACAAACCTTGCTGTCATCCTGTGGTGCACACAGACCTTATGCAATCATCATGTAGCAAACTAATCCAACTTGTAGCGAGTCAGTCACTAGTTAAAAGTGGAACCCATCAGGCCTGTAAACAAATGTGTTCACACAAGGCAATGCTCTGCGCTGAAGGAGGCAGCACAAGTACCTATCCCTGCAGTGTAGTCACAGTATGGAAAAAGCCCCATGCTCAAATACTCTTAATTTTCAAGACTGCAGTGAAAGCTGCAGTGTTCATTTGCATCACAGTAGTATCCTAAATAATATACATTAAAAATGTATTTTGGACTGACCACCTTTATTTATATAAACAGACAGTGGCAGATGGGAAGAAAGCTGCACATCAGTATTTTGGGGTGGATGGGAAGTGCATGTCTAGGAGAGATTTTTGCAGCTTATTTTCCCCCATCTAAATATTTCTATATAGAGTTAAATATTTTTATTATTTAGTTGTCCTTATGGCTACAATAGTTTTGAGTGCTCCTACCAACACCACCACAAATGTTTCGTTGAAGGAGAAATACTTTAAATATGTTTCTTCATGTTTAATTATGTGGAAAAGATGCCCAAGGTATTTTGCAACTTGGATGGTATTCCAAGTACTTCACCATAAAGCATAACAAATGTGACTAATCATCAGCAATACTCATCAGCAAGTGTTTTCCCACCCCCACTAAGGTGCCAGAACACTGCAGAGATACAATTGCGGTGAGATTTGTACAAAAAAAATGCTCTTTTAAACTGTCGTGCTAGCTCCTGTGCATTGCTGCTACAAATTGAGTACACAAGGTGAGTTGGGTGTCAGGACTCACATCACCAAAATGTGGTACTCAAGTTAGGGCATAAAACTTATTTCATGTGAAAAGCCTTTCACGTAAAGTTTTCATTGGTGGATTTACTGTATTTTTCTAGAAGTGGTCAAATCCAGCCATAGCAGTGTTTCACAAACAGATAACTGCTTTTATCTCAGGACCATTAAATGACAATTTTACTGATATTCCAGTTAAATAATAATGCATACCAAGCTCCTACTCACCACTGATGTTACTTGTAATCATACTGCCAGAGTTTCTTGCTTCATCAAATTTCATAAAAATGGTTTGTAATATGGAAACAACAACAAAGGTTAGCTCTTGGTTCAATATGAAATGGAGACACTTTTGTAATTGGAACCAAAACATCAATTTTTTTAAATGTAGACTCCAAGCAAATTTAGCTGACTCTCTAGAAACAACGCCTGTTTGCCTATTCCTCTTGCATAAATTTAACTTATTCTAACACATACAAAACCATATTCACTTAACCACGAATGTATAGTTTCATTGATACGATTTTAAAGCCAGGGATTTGGCACTAAGTTAAATATAAATTATGATACACGCTAAGATTTAAGTGAACTTGTTATTTAGGCATAGCTCTAAGCGCTAAAAAAAATTAGCAGCATATGTAAACTAACAATTATGCATTCAATTAAATTAGGTTAGTGTTAATTGATATACGTATCAGTTTGTTTTATTTTAGTACAAACTACTTCAACTGTGAAGTTACAATAGTGCACCACTAACTTTACAAAGATTACAGTTATCAATTCTCTAAATGAACAGTAAAAGATTTATCCAGGTCATTAAAGTTAACCCTATATAGTCGTAGCCTCTTTATTGGGATACCACAAGAGACGTAAAAATCTGACAAGAAAGTGGATGACCTAATAAAGGGAGAGAAGGTATTATTCTATTCACAATTATACTGTACTAATCATTTATGACATGCATACATTTTCTTTCATTTTTAAAAGAATTCTAAATGAAGAAATATCACTATGAATAAATGTAAAACAAACCATTTGAACTAGGAATCAATTGTGTTGCTTCTATTACGAGGATACTTTGAACCCAATTATGATATCCACCATCCCCAGAAAAGGGCAGCATATTTTGTATTCTACTTTTCTACACAAACTGCCTAAGGTGGTCTACCACTCTCCTCACATGTAGCGATACTTTATCTCTGGGGGCAGGCTGGGGGGACATCTCAGGGAACGAGAAGGCATGCCTTGAGGTGGAGAGAGTGAAGGTCTTGTGGAGCACTGGGCCTTGTTGCTGGGAGAGGTGGTCGGGGGGGGGGGGGAAGAGCGAGAGGAGCCATGAGTCAATAGCCATCTATGTGAGAGTCGCGTACCACCTCTGTCTCAGTCACTCTGGGGCTATTAGAATAATTTGTGCATTGTTGTGGAGCATCTCGTAGATAACCTTGCCCAAGAGAGGGAATGCGTACGTGAAGTGGCTGTTCCATGGTATTGCAAAGACGTTCAACAGTGAGTCAGTGGTCCTTCGCGCCCTGCTGCAAAATAGGAGAAGTTGTGGTTTGATGCATCTGCGAACAAGTCTAGGGTTAGGGAATCCCAGCGGTTGAACAGAGTCTGAAGGACTTTGGACAAATTCCAATCATGACGTTCCGACTTGGCACTGCTCAGGTGGTCTGCGAGCTCGTTTGATTTCCCGGAAATGTGAACAGCTATTGGGCAGTCATTGGTAATGCACCATTCCCAAATTCATTGCACTTCTTGCCATGAGGGGGAAATCATACACCCCTCCCCCCACCCCATCTGTTGACAAACCACATGGCTGTGGTGGTGTCTAACGTGATTTGTACTAAAGAACCACGTATTTCTTTGGCAGAGGCTTTTAGCACCCATCTGATGGCTCTCGGCTCCAGAAGCTTTGTGTGGAGCTTCTCCTGTTCTAACCAATGGTCTTGTGTCGTTAGGTCTTTGCAGTGAGCTCCCCAGTCTTCTAGGGAGGCATCTGTCAGAGTTATCAATGGTTCTGGCATCCTGAAATGAGTTGCTCTGAAAACATGTGCTGGGATGTTCACCATTCAAGGCCTGCTGTGGTCTTGCTCGGGCCATCAGGTGTTTGTACACTGAATGAACATGAAGGTGGTAGAGGTGATGCAGTCAGCTTCTCTTCTAAACAGGGCACGCACACGCAGTTTTGCATAATCAACTACTATTGTTATGGATGAAGAGCTAGCAGACTTCAGAAGAAACGACAGTTTGACATGAATGAGTGGTCAACAGGGTGAACATTTCAACAATGTCTTTGAATCAGTTGTATGGAAAGAAGGCTTTTGCGCATTGGTAGAGTCTAGGATATCACATATCAATGGTAAGACTTGGACCAGCTCAGGGTGCGACCTGTGTTCACTGATTATCAGGCCCAGCTTCCAAAGCTGTCTAGTGACACAGATGTCAACTGTGAGCGTATGTTAAGTGTCTGCTGTTTGTTTGTTTATTGTGGCGTTAGCTTCCGCCATAGCCAAACAGACCAAAAACCAGCAACACAATACAACACATAAGACAAAAACAGTAACAACAATAAAATATACATAAGAATCCCAATAAAATCATCCTAAATATTTAAAATAATCTGGTCAATCACCCCCCTTAAATGGGGATCCAATAGTTAACATCTGTCACATAACAATCTCAATTGAGAGTTCAACATAGCACCCCCTAGGTATTCAGTACCCCTTGACCCTCAAAACAATCCTTCCATACTTGGAGTCTAGGATTGAGCGAGGATAGAACCTATACCAGTCAAGATATAACAAGAATATTGATCAGTACATAAAGGAAAACTAGTTGCAATAATGGTGAACCAGTCGCAGCACTGGATGTATCCCAGTTTGAGGGAGACTTAAGCCTAAAACCTAGCCATTTGCCAATTGCTTAGTTTTTGTCAATTTATCATGCACCCACTCCCTTCTTTTGGTAGCCAAACAAACAAAGGTTGCTATGGTGACCATCTCGCTCGTTTCTTCCAAACCCATAAGATACTTATAACCCCCTTCAAGGGCAGGGGGCCAGCGCCTACCCAACAACGGAGCCAACCAGGCCTGGCGTAAGTGGATATAATACGGTTAGTTTATTGCAGCAAGTTTATTTCGCTGTATGCCTCACTCAAAAGAATAGAATACTGACAGCGCAGCAAGAAATGTTCCAACGTCTCCACCTCCCCCAGACTACATGCGCAGCGACGTAAATCAAAAGGGATTGATGACTGCCTGCCTTCCATTACTGCCGTCAGAACAAGGTGGAAACGTGCCAGGGTATAGCACCTGCGGAGTCTGGGGTCCCTAGTTTTGTCCAAATAAGGTTCAAAGGACCCAGTACATTTAATCTGGTACAACGCAGGGGCAACCTTCCAGGTGCTCAATATTCCCAGATCCCCCTGAAGAGCCACATCCCTAGTCCTAGTTTCCAGCTCCCTCCAAATACAGGCAAGGTCTTTTCCCACAAAAGTATGTAAGGGAGAAACCAAGATTTTTGAGCAGCCACCCCAAGTATAACAACCAGGGGTAGTCACGTGTTCCTGTGTGGGAAAGCTCTTCCCTTAGACACAGGAGGGGCAAGGTCAGATTCCTGGCAAGTTAAAAGCCTCAACCAATATCTTAAGAAGGTGAGTCTTGCCAGTACCTCCAAGGCTACTGGCAACCCCTACTTCCAACCTGAGAACTGCTCCCAGGACACTATTTCCCAATCCTAGCAGCCTCCCCAAAAATACTTTCGGTACTCGTTCCAATGTCTGGGAAGGGGACAAGTTCCAACCCAAAAAAGGCCGAACTTGGCACTTTAGCGCTGTATACCTGAAGAAAAGCAGAGACAGAGACCCCCTGCGAGGCATAGACAGCTCTAGTAATAGCCTGCGCTGCTTGCCGAGCTTTCAATGACCCATTAGCCAGGTGCATGCCCCAAGTTCCCCTATTGGAAAACGTCACCCCCAAATAGAAAAAGGAAGAGATAATATCAAGCTCCCCAGCTGCTGTTCTCCACTTGGTGGGGAGCTTCCGCTTTCCATAGACCAAGATTTTGGATTTCCGTGGGTTCAATTCTAGCCCATTCCTTGCACAATAAAGATGAAATTGGTCAATTGCCCTTCGTAACCCCACCTCAGTTTGAGAAATAAGAACCACATCGTCTGCAAACTGCAGGAGACAGACCTGAGTGTTGCCTACCCTTGGGGGATGCACATCTATTGCTTTGATGCAGGTTACCAGGTCAGACACATAGACTAAATAGCTGAGGTGCCAATACACATCCCTGCCAGACGCCCCTCTCAACAGGTATTGGGCTAGTCTGTAGGGTCCCATTATTAAACCGTACCCTGGCCTCACTGTTAGAATATAATTGCATAATTGGACCCAATAGCCCAGGCTCGATGCCCAACACCCTCAGCTTAGCCCATAGCCTGAGTCAAAGGTCTTGGTCAAGTCAACAAAGGCCAGGAAAAGTTTCCCCTTCTTGATCTTAGAGTATTTAAAGACAATATGCTGAAGGATATAACAGCAGTCAGTTGTTGATCGCCCTTTCCTAAAAACCGTACTGTTCTTGCGGGATCAGAGTCCTGCTCTCTACCCACTTATTGAGATGGCATAATAACATCCTAGCATAGATCTTCCCTATAATGAAGATTAGGCTTATTGGCCTATAACAGTCTGGGTTGCAAATACTACCCCTCTTGAAGATGGGAACTATCCAGCTTGCTACCCAACACTTAGGGACTTTCAACTCACAACTAGTCCACAAAAAGAGAATAGCCAATATCTGTGTCCACCAACGGGGGGCCGCCTGAAGGATTTCAGGAGTGACAAGATCAGGACCTGCTGCCTTGCGTGGTTGTAGGGCCATGATCATATCACAAATAGTGTCCTCCGAGAAATCCTCAGGTTGCCATTGCCTGGCCTCAAAGGAAGCCCCACTTGGCTCGGCTGCCAAATCATCTGTCCCTACCTGGACTAGCATATAACTTGCCAAAAAAACATTCCCGAACAGGGCCAAAAATTACCTCTTGGCTAGGTCGCTTCCTAGGCTTAATTATAAGATTAAGACTGGACCAAAACCGACTTGGATTGTCAATAGATAGATCCACTGCTATCTTAACCCAGATAGTACTGAAGTAAGCACTTCTTTTCCGCTTCAATATCTGGTTATACCTGTTCCTAGTCTCACGAAAGGAGAGAGACCTAGTCTCACCTCTGGATTCTGGTCCTTAATCCACCACCTTTTAAGAGTAGCCACTCTAGCCTTCTCTTGCCTGCACTCTTGATCAAACCACAGACATAAATTACAGGTGGATCGACTCTGGCCCTGCCGCTTCAGAGTTCTCCGGAACTCTTCTAATACGCCAAAAAGGCAGGAAATAGCACCTTGGGATCATTCATCGTTTTCATACACCTCAAATGACCCCAAAGACTCTCTGAGCTACAGACGTTGTTAATAGCACTCAGAAGATCAGCTCCAGTGAGATTTCTTAATTTGGGCACTTTCATCCCCTGTAAAACACTCCCTATCTCTTCTATCCCTGAACATTTAACCTGGGTAGTCAGAACTGCATGATCACTTTCTGGCCTATGAAGCAGCTTAACCTTCCCAAATACCTCACAATCATTTGCTTCAACAAAGATAAAGTAAATTTGACTCCAGCCCTGGGGGCCAACGTACGTAAAGCCCTCATGGTCATCATTTAGTATGAGTAAATTGAACTTTTGTACAAGGTCCTTTAGCAGCAGATCTGTTTGCCCAGTTTGTGGGAGGCCAATATCTCCTGCTGCCTGATCCAACACACTTGACACACCTGGGCTCCCTCACTATCCTTCCCCATAGGGGTGTTCCAATCCCCTAATAAAATATGGGAAGCAGAAGGAAATCTCTCATGGGCCTCCAATATTTCTATCTCCAAGGCCGGCCAAACATAGCTACTATAGTAATGGGAGGAACATAGATGTTGAAAAGGACAGATTGGTCCATGGGTTGATTGCCCAAGCTAAGCTTCCCAATCTGTATTTCGGGTCTGCTGCTTTCAATAGGGGAGAAAAGACCTGCCCTAGAGCTACAAACACATACAGCAATGCCCCCTGAGATGCGGCCTTTGGTGCCCTTTTTCTGACCCCCATGTAAAAAAATCTCAGATCCATCTAAGGTAACCTCAGCATCCTACCTCACCCAGGTTTCCAGGAAACATATCACCTTATACCCAGTTAAGAAATCCAACCACTCCTGGTCCTTCACCACAGACCTAATGCCTGCTATATTCCATGAGGCCAGAAATAAGGTACCCTGGGGGAGTGAAGAAGCTACAGGGGCCCCGTGTCATGCAAGTGGCTGAGTCACCTCAATTTGATACAATGAAGGATCCAGCACTACAACATTGCTGTTTACCCCTACAATTGGGTCTTGGGGCTGTCTTTGGTTTTGGCTGGGCTCGCCCTCCTTAGGAATATGGTCCCGAGTCATGTCCCATGCCCTAGGAGAGTTTAGCATACCCACAGAACCCCCATATTCCTCCTCCTCCAAATAACGTACCACTGTTAGGTCATCCAACCTTGCCTGCGTCTTGCACAATACCCTATTATCGTTGATGGAGGGAGCTACATACTCAATATCTGTCCCTAAGGAGTAGTTCTTTAATTGTCCTAACCTTGCCATAAAAATATCCTGGTCTACAACCGACAACTGGTTAAATAGTTCCCCTATCTGCACAGGATTGTCGGTAGATGCTTTCCCAAGTAGGAAGGATCCCATTTGGCTCGAAATCTTATCCAGCAATGTAATATTGCTTACCTGTATTCCATTAGTAGGGGGTTGGTTAGGATCCACCTGAATCAATTCAGGGACCGTTGACTGTACCCCACTGGGTTCCAATAGGGCCATCTCCTGAATCCCCCCCTGGTTTCCCACTATCTGCTGCTCAGGATGGGTAAAAGGGTCCTGGCCCAGGTTCATCAAGTCGGGTGCGATTGCATCCTGCCGTGGCTGCTCCTCCCTTCGTTCAAGCCTTAAGATCCTTCCCATCTCCGGTCTACTCAATATGGACTGCCTCTGGGCTCGAGGACCCAGAGCTGTTGTGTTTGGGAATGAAATAAGGCATCCTGAATCAAACTGGGTAGCCGTCAACTCTCCCCTTGAATATGACAGCACTCTGTCTATCGATAAACCTCTGGCCAACAGATGCTTCCTAGCCTTTAAAATTCTACGAACCCGTAGACTATCAATAAAGGAAATACGTAATCGGTGCACAAAACCCTGACAAGGCATATGGTGGATACCAGCAATCTGCAAAGATGTAAATGAATTCCCCAGGCAATATGACAGATGATTAGCAGTCTCCTGGCTGGTCTGCCATGAATGAATAGTACCATTTGGATTCGGCCCTCCCACAAGGTGCTCTGTTATGTCTGCCAGCTGCTTCTGAACTTCAGCCACTGATTTAGCTAGTTCCGTGATGCCTGCAAATAGAGCCTCTACTGTCCGGGCCACCAGCCCAGTTTGCTGCAACAAGTAGTTCCCAGATACAGAGTTCTGAGTTACATTCCCTGATTGAAGACGACCTGGAGGAAACCGTAGCTTGGGGGAGCCTAATTCAGTGCAAGGCAACTCCCACTTCTCCTCTAAATCTTCAAGACAAGCATAGCGATTCGGAGAGGAAAGAATCCCACTCACCTCATTCCCCACTGACTTCCTGATAATCTTAGCTGGCAGCACCTCCACAGACGAGACCTCTTGACCTCTCTTTCTCTCCATCCCAATGGGGATAAGGGGCCAACAGGGTCGGAGGTCACCCAGTCTGCACCTCGGCCACACGCGCCCCCTTGCTGGGGCTCACAACGCTTAGCAGAAGCCCTGCCAAGAGACTAGGCTCCTGCTCCGGGGCGCGCCCTAGTGCGCGCAGCCTTTTGGCGCACGCGCCTACGGCACAACCGTAGGCTGACTGTCCGCTTTTCTTCCCCAGGTTTCAAGCTCTGCCTCGGCAGCAGCTGGCACATAAGTAACGAGGCACAGTGTCACAGCTCCCTGCTCCTCTCCACAACGGGCCAGAAGCTGACTGTCCACTTTTCTTCCACAGGTTTCAAGCTCCGCCCCGGCAGCAGCTGGCAGGTAAGTAACGAGGCACAGTGTTCACAGCTCTCTGCTCCTCTCCACCAAGTGTCTGCTGTAAGAAGCCAATCTTCCAAGTATGGAAAAATATTTATGCCTCTTCTCCTCAAGGTAGCTGTGACAGCTGCCATGACATTCGTAAATACTCGCTGCACTACAGCAAGGCCAAAGGGAGCACCACGTATTGAAAACATCTTCCATCTAACAAAGAAGCGGAGAAATTTGCGATGAGAACGACGAATGCAAATGTGAAGATATGCATCTCGGAGGTCTAGGGCAGCAAGCCAGGAGCCTTTTTGTACCGCTGGTAATATGGATGAGAGAGAGACCATTTGAAACTTAAATTTACATATGAATTAGTTCAGGTTCTTGAGATCCAAGATGGATCGTAGGCCTCCGTCCCTCTTGGGCAGGGCCCCGTGAAAAACGCGCTGCCGCGATTCGCAGTTTTTGCGCAGAATCCTGCCTTAGGCAGAATTAGCGCAGAAACCAGGGAAATCCTCGCGGATTTCCCTTTCACTGCCTGTGAATCAGGGCCTTGCTTTGACTCACCGGCAGTGAACAATAAAGCAAGCCCCTGATTGGCTCACTGGTAGTAAGCCCCTGATTGGCTCACCGGTGAGCCAATCAGGGGCTTGCTTTGTTGCCACAAGCCAATCAGTGGCTTGCATGGCCTCTTGAGAAAAAAAGTTTCCCTCAGCCATTTTCTTCCTGCTGTTTGCTGC
>QEPC01003390.1:1107205-1173658 GCA_003113815.1 Sphenodon punctatus
AAACCTAGTATGATCTCTTTGGAGAAAAGGGGGCTAACTAACATTCCAGATGCATTACATCAAGTTAACCCACCTACATTTGTAGCACAATACAACATTAGCATTTGTAATCTGCAACTTCTTCTGCAACCAAGGAGAAGCCGCCAATATCATTGCTGAAATTTCCTAAAGTGTATGATCTGTTTTACAGAACCACTTATTTCAAATGAAGCTTCCCTTTATCACGGAGAGAGACAGGAATGATATTCTGTTCAAAAGATGTTCAAGCTTTTGCATTTTCTCCACATTAAACTTGATGAAAAGTTTAGATAAATTAGGGGATCACATAGAAACCTTCTCCCAGTAACCATCCTCATACACAACTATTCGCCTACATATTCCATTGAGCTGAATTTTACAATTCATCACTACAATTCATCAAGCAATTCCCACTCTTGACTCTAAAACCATTTCATCAGGTACATTTTTAAGCAAAAAAGGAAACAAAATCATTAGTGTCTCATTTATATTGCACTTTCAGTGTTCGGAGTGGTTTACAATTCTTATCTAGTTCAACTTCACAACAATCCTGCAAAGTGGGTCATTATTCTTCTCATTTTACTGATAGTGAACTGGGCAGAGAGATAACAACTTGCCCAAGGCCACCCAATGAGTTCATAGCCAACACAGGATTTGAACCCTTATCTCGCATGTACAAATCCAACACTTTTTACACTAGACTACACCGTCTCTCAATTATATGGCTCTCCATGATAAATTCTGGTTACATATAAACTCTGAAATGAAATGATGTATGCTAATACAATTTATTAACCCGTAGTATTACAACAGTATTAAATTCCCAACAGTTGCATGACTTGTAATGCTTTCTAGACATTAATAAGTAGAACCACCAACACTCACCTTGCAGAGGGAATTCCTCTTTTGTTAAGATCTATTCTTACTTTCTCTCCTACATGTCTATAAATCTCCACAATTGCCAGTATTGCAGCATCTCTCACCTGTAAACACGTTATAAAAAATAAGTATTTAAAGAAGATGAAAAATGATTTGACATGTCATGCCAAATAACCCATCTTCTGGTCCTTTATCACCATCCCATCATGTGGGTTTTCCTCTCTCAAACAGGGTATGTGTAAGACTGAAACTTGAATTTCAAGGAGCTTGCTGTGTCAGCTAAATCCTTCCCATGTAAACAAACAAGTTTCCAAACAGAAAGAACTCTTCACTAAGACTCAAGAGCAGAAGTCAAGTCCCACATACTTGTAGAAATCAAACTTTGAGGAAAATTAATCTTTCACCATCCCTTTATACTGAACCAGAAGTTCCCCAAACAAAAGTTGACAATCACACAATAAATAGCTCATCTTCCCAGTTACTTCTAGAGGATGGAAAAGGGCAAAAGTACATAGCAGACTTAGTTCCTTCTAGAGCTCACATGAAAGGTAAATACAATTAAAAAAGGGAATTGATAATTTTCATCCTACTATTTTTACATGTAAGCAACTGCTAGTGTTGACTCGGGGAGTCTATGAAAGGGAGAGCAGAAGATCCACAGCAAACTCCACTAGAATGTGCTCTACACGGAGATGATTGTAAGACGAGTGAGTTGCAAGTTTCAAGGAAGGGTGTTTCACAGCAGAAACAAAAACTACACTATGAAGGAAACAGGGGTATAGCCTATTTCAAAACAGGATTATACAAACTGGAGTTAAAGAACTATTACTGAGCCCATTGGGTAAGAATGCTATATTTTTCTAGTCTTTTGCCACATAGAGTTTTGAATGGTTTAAGACTCTGCTCTTCCACCGGTATCAGTTAGAGGATAATCTTTTGTTTGCTTATTTGTTACCTACTAGCTGTATTTCTAATACTTCCTCAAGCACCCCTGCCTTGCTTTCCAAGCAAACTGATGTTCAACTTGTACTTGGTAATACAACCCTGTTCCCAGGCCTGTTAAGAGAAATTTGGGACCCTGGTATACCCTGGAAGTCTTCCCTCCACCACCACAATAAGCTTGAAAATATATTTTTTTTGGATCATACATATATATTTCATTTACACATTACTTACGATTATTATTTCTCATATTTTTTAGAAAATTCATCTGGTTTTGGGGGTCCAGAACAACTGCACCCCATTTCTCCATTCCCCACTTCATCTAGCCTGCAAGTTCCATAGTCATTTTAACCAAGCTATGCAGAGTTTTCAAAATGCTTGCTCTACAAGTCCTTTCCGAAATTAACATTTTTCTCTTTTATAGTAAACAGGTATACCTGTAGCAATGATTTGAGACCATCTGATTTTTGTCAGGAAACAAATAACAAGAGATTCAAGAAACCTCAAAAGGTAGGATCACCCACTCTTCTGCCCCCAAACATGCTATCCATCTACCAGCACAGAGAATCCACTTATGTAGCTATAACGGGTGGACAATGGAGAGCAAACAAAAAAAATTCCATAGCTTTTAATGTGCAACTTTTTTAAAAAAATACACACACATCCTTATATTAAACATGCACAATGCACAAGCAAAAAAAACAATATAATCCTTACCTGACTATTGGAGTCTCCAAACAAGATGCATAAATGTGGTACCAATTTGCTGAGGATTAATGACTGTGCACCATGGCTACAAAGTAAAATAAACAAAAGGTCACTTTTCACATTGAAAAGTCAGCATAATAAGCAAGTCATTGTGAAATCTAACACCAATGAAATCAGCAAATGCATTGATCCCCAACTCTAGCAACCTTCATTGCCCACTGATTCTTTGTAGTCAAACAGTCTCTCACTTTTTGGTCATTTTTTTCAATCAACTCCACGAAGCTTTGAGAAGTAAAATCCAAGACAAACAGCTCCTTAAGAGTATTATTTTCAATTTAAGACTTCTTTAAAGTAGTAAACTAATGGGAAAAGATATATAGAAACAGTGTAGAACACTTTTAGTACATAAAAAAAAGCAGCTTACGTATTTAAGGTTGAAACGAGACACAGACACACTCCTTCTCGGGATCGATAATTCTTGTGTTTAAAACCAACAGCAAGACGCTCCCAAACATACTAATAAAAATAAGAGAACTGTTTTTAAATTGCTGAAAGTAAAATGCAATGTCATTGCTCATGCTCTCAAATAATGCAGAAGCTACTGGTATAAACAATGATTAAAAATGAAGTTCTGGTTGTGTGACTAATATTTTGATAAAGAATAAAATGCTTAAAAGTCTCTTTAAATCTAGAATACTCTGCAAACAACTTCTTCCACCATCACCCCCTCCCCCACTTCAATTATTTAGTCTGTCACATAAGTGACACAAATCATTCTATGCTCAAAACAGCTCTAGAAAGGTTTCTCTTCGTACATTTCGGATAAGATATCGTTCTTCCATTTTTTTCAAAGTTACATTAGTTACAAAAACAAGATATATTTGTTACAAAAACAAGATCTACCAAAACTGAAAAACTACTCAATTTAAGACTGCTATCCATTTTCTTCAATGTTAAATTTTCCTAGTAAAATTTCCTCCCATTCTTCAATTTCCCCTCTATTCACAGGCCCAATGCTCATTTATCTTCTATTCTGTATTCTCCCATTTTTTTGTCGTGTCTTCATTTTGCATTTTTAAGTTCTCCTTGCCCCTTCATTTATCATGCTTCTATTTTTCCAGAATCCATTTTTGTTGCTTCTTTGCAGAATGCTTTGGTGTTGATCTCTGGCTGTTTCTTGTAGTATTCATTTCTTCGGCTATACTCATTTGCCTTCTTGCATGCTCATTTTCCAATGTCTTGTCTACTATTATTCATTCCTTTTTGTCCTACCTTTATAATTCTTAATTTCCCAGAATATCTACCACACTCCTAATACTGCAACTTGGAGCTTACATTATTAGATTTCCAGAGATATTTCAAAGCAAGCCGACTCCAACTGCAATCCCTTTTGGTTGCAATGCTGCCATTCTAATCTCAGCCATCAACGACGCATTTGAGGGGAAAAATGGTTGCCTAGCAACAGCTGCACAGTGTCCGAGTAAAACAACGTATTTCCCAGTCTGCAGTATTTTATAGTTCAGACTAAGTATTCAAGTCATGCTGTCGCATGATGCAACAAAGTGCTTTAGCATATCTATACAAAATCTATTAAATTTCATTCTGCTTACTATGAAATACTGACAAAGCATTACTAAAGTAGTACTATGGAAAAGGAAACACTATCTAGACAATATACGCTTTCATAATTACATATTATTCAGAAGAATTTTAAGACAAATAACCAATATTTTAAAATAAATTTTCAAGTCAAAATCTCATTCTTATAGTTACGTTACAACATCTTTCCCCATATCTGGCTCATTTTATTTTATTGTAGTTTATGCTTTGTTAGTTTTTTCAGAAACACCACTATTGTAACCAGAAATAGAATTACTGGTGGCCATTCCAAATGTTACCAGAAAGCAGGTCAATGTCACTAAAGAGGGAAATGTTTAACGGGAATTAAGTTTGAAATTATTCACAGAATCACCTTCATCCAATGTCAAAGGAAATTACCAGTTAGAGTAGTATGCAACTCTACTTATTCAAAACTGATTTTTTTTTCCACATCCAGTTTCTTTAATACTATTCTTCAAGTGTAATTATCAGTGTTAAATGCAGCAAATCAAAGTGTCTGGACAGGCGTTTCCTCATGGTTGTGGAAATGCTCATGTTTGTTTTTTAAGCACACAATAGTGTGTTCAAGTAAATAAATTTGACGGAGGAAGGGGGAATCAGGAATGTCTTCAGGTAGGATTGGATATACAAAAGCAGGGTGGGAGCTGTGGTGTGAAGAGTCCTAGAGGGCTTGGTTGCTTGCTGCAAGCAGAGGCTGCAAGGAGGATTACTGCTGTCACCTGGACACAGTTGCGTCCCCTCCCCCCAGGTACCTTTATTAACAGGGTACTGGACTGAGGGCTGGGCGGTGGGAGCTGTGGTATGAAGAGTCCTAAAGGGCTTGGTTGCTTGCTGCAAGCAGAGGCTGCAAGAAGGATTACTGCTGTCACCTGGACACTTGTGTCCCCTCCCCCCAGGTACCTTTATTAACAGGGTGCTGCACTGAGGGCGGCGGCCAAAGGGCGCCACCAAAGGGCGAAGTACGCGTTGGCGAAGGTATTTGCTGGGCTCAGGAGGCGGCACGCTGTTCGCGAGGAGTAAGATCTGTCTGCTGGGTAGCCTCTTGTGAGCAGAGCAGTGGAACATTGCAGCGCACTCTAGCAACTCACTGTTTAGAGAACACCTTCTGTTTGGGGTCCTTGGAGTACTTTGTGTGCATTTACTTTGGGTGAGACCCAAGCGAGCAGGACAGTGCCCATTAGGGGCTGCTGTTCTGAGCTGCCTGACAGGCTGCACCTGGGACTGGCGGCTCTGAACCTTAAAAGAGGACGCTTGCCTTCGGCAGCACCCAAAGCGTATGGCCTTAGAGAGGGGCTGGGCGGGGCTGGAATTCTTTGACTTTGCCCCTCTCTGAAATCTTTGATTACTTTAGACCTTTTTGGCCACCTATATGCTATTTGTGGAAAACTGGCACTGAGTAATGCTCTTGTATGCCCTTTGTACAATATTCTGGCAGGATTGGTAGCTTTATGATTTAGTGCCCTATATTTTGCCTTGGGATTTTTAAATTTTCTGTTTTTTAATAAGGGACCTATGGCATCCACTTCAAGGAGCCCAACGGCGTATGGGACCACGTTAAGTCCCTTGATTAAGAATGGGCATATAGAAAGCTACTTTGAGCCAGTTCCTTCTGTCATCCCCAAGAGGAGCTTTACTAGGTCATCAATAGCAGCGGTAAATAGATAGGAGGCCCTAGCAATGGACTCCCCGCCTCCAATTGGGAAGGGGAAACGTAAAAGGAGGGTGAAAGCAGACTTAGTCCTGCCCACCCCCCTTGGCCAAACAGGGTAGGATTGCAAAAGGTTCTCCTGCCCTGGGAGCCGAGGTTAATGTGGGGAAGATAGCAGCCCTACTGTCTGAACATATGTCTTTAATCTTGGTGGTTAAAGATTTACTTTTTAAAGTAAATGGGCTGGAAGTTAACTATAAAGACACATCAGCAATGGTAAACAAAATGGACAATATTAAGGATAATGATAAGGGGAATCCAAAGCAGGCTATGTGGGGTGGGGTTGGACAGAAGCAACAGCTATGCAAACTAGAAAGGGAGGTATTTGGAACCGAAAACAAGGAATTCATGCTGGAGCCTAATGCATTGGTTCTGAACATACGCCCTCTCCCCTCTGGCAAGATCCCTCTTTGGAATTCACAAAGAGAGGTAGCTGAGCACCTTAGGGTGCTTTTGCAACTCCAAGTAACATGCAGGAATATCCAAAGGGTGGATCACCTCTATTCATCCCAGAATGGATGGCCTTCGAGTATACTTTTGCCCCTTGGAGATGGCACAAACAATTTGGTCCAAGGGACAAATATTGGTATCAAATGCAGTATATGTGGCCAAATCTTATAGGGTACAAACTGACCCGGTGCAATCCAGGGTAAATGCACCTGAGAGGGCGGTTGAAATAAATCATGCCCCAGTAGCCTGCCCAACTATGGGCCCACCTGACAATGAGAACAGGGAAAGACCAGAGATGCAATGGCAAGGGAGGACTGCTGATAATTCTTTTGACTCGGAGGCAGTGGCTATGGCATTGCAGCCGACAGGTAGTGTTCCCTGGATGTACCCTTCCTCGCAGAATAATCCCAAGCTGTGGAGGCATATAAGGCTCTCCCAATAGAAAATCAGAATAGCATATTGGAAAGAATGGCGTCCCTGTATCAACATCTAACCTCCTTAACAGCTAAAGGTTTGCGGGGGGAGGAGGAGGACCCGGGTGAGGCTTTGGTGGAGTGCCCAAGAACTAAAAAAACATTGCAGCCAAGAGGCTGTGGGTGGGGGTAATAAAGATGTTGATTGCGGAGAGGCATCTAGGGATGACTGTAGGGAAGATGGCAGGGAAACCCCTCTTTTTGATAATAAGCAGGGCAAGGGGCCTGAGGGGAGGGAAAAGGGAGCTGCGGTTCATGAGGATAGTGATGAATATCAGATGCCAGTGGCTCTCATGGGAACCCCTGAGGGCTGCCCTGTATGTGGGAGTAAAACTGTAGTGAAGCTTTATAATGTTGGGATTAATGAGAAGCAGGGTGAGCAATCAGAGAACCTACGGTCGGAGCCAAATATTACCATCCAGGAAGCTTTAATAGATATATGGTTGGCAGGGGATTTGACGGCTGATGACCTGAGCAAATGGCATACTCAGTGTGGCAATCTGCCCAGGACTGAGCAAGATAGTCTCCATCAATGTATCTCACAAATACAACAGAGCACCATTTATTATATTTTATTTATTTTTATTTATTTCGTAGATTTTTATACCGCCCCATCCTGCGAAGCAGCTCGGGGCGGTTNATTTATAATAAGAGTGACTCCCTGGCTTTGTTAGATAAGGAAAGTAAGAGTAATATGGGGGAAGGTTTGGAAGTGCAGGGGATTAAAGCCCCTATAGGGCCAAGGGAAAATGATAAAAGTACCCCTGAATCAGAAGCAGTGTGGGCGGGGGGCTGTCAGCAGGCAGTTATGTCGGATAGGCTGCTGATAGCCTCTTGGAATGTGGCTGGCTGGGGAAATTGCCTTTCAAATGACTTGGGGGGGCGGGTTCTCAGAGACCGGCATAACTGGGCTACAAGAGACTTGGCAGCTAGTCTATAGGAATTTGTTGTTGCCTGGATTTAAGGTCTGGGCTAAGCCTGCCATGAAAGAAAGATCGAAAGGAAGACATTCTGGGGGTCTTGCTATTCTGGTGAACTCTGCTTTGAATGTTATTAGTGAGCAAATAACTGGAGGATTGGATGACGTTCTGACGGTTAGGATAGAATGGCCCCAATGCCACCTTATAAAATAGGGGCACATACAGGTTCAAAATAAGTTGGATAGAAGAAATTCCTTATGGCAACACCTCAAAATTTTAATTGGGAAATTAGAGAATATTTATCCCCGTGCCAAAGTTGTTATTCTCTGGGATATTAACGCTAGGACGGGGATATTAATGCTAGGGTTATGATAACATTAGGGCCCAGCTGCTGGGTGTCGAGGTTGAAGATATTTTTTTCCTGCCTTATAGGCATTCCAGGGACAAGGTATTGAACTCCTACGGTATACAGTTTCTGAAGTTTTTATTTAAGAACAGTTGGAGAATTATCAATGGTATATCAGATAGAATTGAAGGCTCCTCTTTTACTTATTACTCAAAACAAGGGGCCAGTATAATCTATTACATATGTGTACCATTTGATATTTTGGATAGCTTTGTGGAGTTTGAAGTACTGGAGTATGGTACAAGCGATCACCAGCCCATAAGGGTTGGTTATAAAGTTGAAGAACCGTGGCACCTATGGCATAAATCTAACCAGGCTCTTGCTCTCCTGGAGGCTGAAGGTAAAAAGATTCCAAAATGGGGCCCAGCACTTTTGGAAAAGACTAGAGACCTTTTGTACTCAGAGGAGATGGTTAAAAATAGGGAAATCTGCTTGGGAGAGGATATGATTTATGGAGACATCCCTGGGGCTTATCTGTCCTTGGTTGATAAAATTAGGAAAGAGCTCCAGACCAGGCAATCATTTCAACCACTCAAGAAATCTGGTAATGCAGAATGGTTTGACAAGGACTGCAGGAAGTGTAAAGCTTCTCTTCGAGCGACTGCTTATCATTTAAGATTGCATTTCTCGAGTGAGCTGTTAATTGAGTTTCTGAATAATAAACGAAGATATAGAAGGATGATTAAGGGGAAAAATGCAGCTTTTCAGCTGGCCCGGTGGAATAAACTCCAGATAGCGGTGCGAGATAAAGATTCTAAGGAATTTTGGAAGATGGTTAGTGTAGGGCTAGATAAGCCCTCCACCTTCTGTGATCCAGGTATATCGCCTGTTACTTGGCAGTCTCATTTTTATGTACTTTATAATACCCCTCATAGCGTAAGAACTCATGAACCGGAGAAGGATATCTTGACCCTCCCTTTGTGGGAAGATATCCCTGCTAACTATGTGAGAGATTTTGATTTGTGCCACTGCTAGTGGTAAGGCGCCTGGCGAGGATGGCTTAACAGAGGACTTGTTAAAGGGATTCAAGGAATGGTGGATCCCAATTCTGTGGAAACTTTTTTATTTTATTAACGTTTTTGGTATAGTTCCACAGGGTTGGAATACTAATGTGATAGTCCCCATCTTTAAAAAAGGGGATAGGAGCTCCCCGGCAAATTACCATCTGATTAGTTTGATTAACCTACCCGCTAAGCTGTATGCAAAAATGCTTCTCCAGAAATTTGATCAGTGGATGGAGGAGGGAAAAATTATTAATTTAGAGCAGGCTGGTTTTAGGAAAGGTTGTGCGACTACAGACCATTGCTTTCCTACGGATAAAGAAAGCAAAACTATATGTGGTATTTGTCGACCTAAAGCAGACGTTTGACTCTATTAATAGGAGCATCCTCTGGAAGAAGCTGAAGGAAAAGGGAATAGACCTAAGATTATTAGCCTTGCTTCAGAGACTATATCAGCATACTGAGGTTAAAGTGAGGACTTCCTCCAGGAGTACTCTCTCGGCTCCAATTTCCACCTCTAATAGTGCTAAGCAAGGATGTATAATAGCCCCGGCGCTGTTCAACTTCTATATTAATGATATAGTGGAGGCGATGGACAGAGATGAATTCCATCCTGCTTATGTGGAGGGCAGAAAGATCAATATTTTGCTCTACGCAGATTATATTATTTTGATAGCTACATCTCGTATGGGGCTTAGACATAAACTTTTGGTCTTGGATGCTTATTGCTAGAACAACAATTTAATTATAAATTGTAATAAATCCAAAGTCATGATTTTCGCTCGAAAGCCTTGCCACTTACACTGGAAATTGGGGGAAGCATCCCTGGAACAGGTTCAGTCCTATTGTTATTTAGGCCTCTTGTTTGCTCCCTCGGGAACATGGAACCAGCATTTTAAGGCAATTAACCTAAAAATGGCCAGATCTACCCAGGGGGTGTTAAAATTCTGGAGGAAGACAGGGGGACAGCAATTTAGCCCCACTATAAAGCTGTTGGAACAGAAGTTGATACCCCAAGCTTTATATGGAGCAGAAATCTGGGCTGGTCAGGTAGAAGCGAAGCTGGAGGGCTTCCAAAATGACCTGCTCCGTACAATCACGGGAGTTCCAAAGTTTGTCCAAATAGCGCTACTTCGGACAGAAATGGGGGTGGTGTCGATTCAAACTAAGGCATATCAAAGCCTTAGTTTAGACTCGATACTGGTTTAGACTACTGGAACAGGATGAGCAATCGCTCTCAAGACTGTGCTGGAAGGAAACAACAACAAATGACTCCAAGTCCAGATGGTATGAAACTTTACAGACTCGGCTAACCCTGTTGGGCTATGGAAGGTTAATCCATCTCCAGGCCCTTTTGCATGGGGTAAAGGTGGCAGTAATGCAGCTAGATATGGCGGTGGTGAATTCATCAAAGGTGGCTTTTTTAATGCCCAGATCAAGGTGGTTTGGGGCAGGGAGAATTCTCTCTCTGCCCTCGAGAACTTTAAATTAAGAAAGACCTATATACTCTTCCGTTTGCAGGCTATCCCCTCTAAAGTAATTGAAGGTCGTTTTATGTCTATACCTTGGTCTCAGCGCTGATGCCCTTGTGGCCTGGAACAAGTTGATGACATTTCACATATTATATTAAGCTGTCTTTATGCAAAGGAAATAAGAAAAGCTTGTTTAATAAGCTGCTGGACTACAGAAGATTTTGGGACCCTAGTCGCAAGATGGGGTTTATTTTGGGGGCTTTAGATCTACAAAGCTTGAAAGCAGCGACAACTTATTTGCACTTGTTGGCCAGGCGAAGGCAAAGACTGGAATGCACGGCAGCTACCAAAAGTGCGATTTCTGTTAGAACTTTTAGTATTTAGTGTGTGTTGATGTGAATTTTGTTGGTTTTCTTATTTTGTTTTTAGTCTTTTATTTATTTTATATTTTAACTATACAAGGCCTATTTATTTTTAATATTCATTGGCTTAAAATTGTATTTTCCTTTTCAATTTTATGCGTGTGTCTCTATTTTATTATGGCCATGGTGAAGGCAGATGCCAATGAATAAATTATTACTTATTACAAAAGCAATATTGAAAAGTAATTTTTAAAGAACTGACTGAAGTCAGTGTAGGATAACACAGTTGATCATTTGCTCTTTTGCTGATAGATGATGAAGTCTAAAAATACAACCCAAGATAATAATTTCTTTTCCTTATTTTTTTACCCTACTTGAATAGTCTTAACAAATAATTTATGAAACTCACACATACGGAAAAGAGTCAAGTAGTGCTGTCTGGACAGCTTCTGGTAGGCTGGAACCCCACTGTAACTGATAGGCAGAATGCTACAATTCATAGTGGAGTGGAATGTAGAGAGCAGGGAAGAATGAGACCTAATAGTGAATGATGCTGGGGAAAACAGAATCCTTCTGTCAACACTGCATAGGGATGAGGGAAAGGATCTGTAGAGGAGCAGTAGCAAAGAGGAAAGGCCCAGCAAGCACAACTGCTGCTGTGACTAATGCTGCTGGTGTGAACCTGAACAAGGCTCCAAGTGTTGGTGGCTAGACTGCTACTGTCACACCACATCAGGGGATGCGGACGCGACGAGAGACTTCCCGAGACTCCAGGAAGGGAATCCCGGAATGTGAATCCAGCCGGCAGCAGTGGGGGCGCAGAAGACCCAGTGCCACCTGCACGGCCGCACTCCCTGGGAATCTCTGCAAACGCCACGCCCTGGCATAGCACACAGCTGGCGGGGCAACATAGGGGGCAGGGCAGCAGAACCCCGCCAATAATCACTGAGAGAGGCTGGCCCCTTGTTCTTGTGTCGAGTGCTTTTGGAAGTTATGTGGTTGCCTGTCCTTGTCTTGTTGTGTGTGTACCTGTGTGTATCGCTGAATCCTCTCTCTGACCTTTGTTGAGTTGCGTGCTTCAGTGTTGTGTTCCCTTTAACACTTCACTACCTTGTCCTTGCCATACCTCGCCCCCTCCGTTCATTACCTCCCAGGAAGCAAGCTCTCGCCCACCTGTCACCATTCCTGCCCGTTCCTTCCCCTTTCCCTACACCCCAGGAAGCCTGTATCCCCTTTCCTCTCCCCCACCACACAGTGCACGGTGCCCTGAGGTCCCAGAAGTGGTGCATGTACCTGTTTATGTCTTGTCTGTTTCCCTGTGTGCTCCCTCACCCTGGGTGTGTTCTCCATCACTGTGATGAGTCGGATTGCCCACTAGATCAGTGGGAAAGCCCTTACACGACCCTGAGGGAACTATTTAACCCCAGGGCGATCCCCAAGAGAGTGAACCTTGCCCATTCCTCCTTCTTCCTGCCCCTTTCCGTACCCTTTAACTCTAACAACTACATCCTGCAGGTAAAGCAGTAGCCGAGCTGTCCACAAGGTCACCCACCGGGTTTCTCCTGCACAGCAACTGGGAAAGGAAAGAAGGTACCCATAGCCAGGTTTGCTGTGTGGAGAGCACAATGTCCAACTCTTCTATCAATGACTGACTGGGCTGAGTCAGGGAAGAGAGAATGGGGACTGGACTGGCTCCATGTTAGTCAGAAAGAAAGGGCCCTGGATCCCAAATTACAAACTGAAATTAAAAATGAGATAAATGTAGTAGTTAAATGGAACATCTGAAATTAGCACGAGGATTAAAGAACATTTTGTCACTTAGTAAACTATTATGGCAGGCATAAATGCTCATTAAGAGATTCGCGTGAGTAAGTCCCTTTCGGGTTGGAAGTAGTAAGAGGTGCACAAGGATAAATATGTTTCATTTAGGTTTACCTACATCAAACCTCTGTAAGGCCAATTCTTAAAACTTTTCTAAATGCAGAAGCAGCTTACCAATTCAAATTCACTGCACATGGACAAAGTTCAGTCCCATTTGGCTGAACGTTAAGTATTGATAGCTTAAAGAACTATAGGCAGTTGTGGCCCCAGAGCCCAGGGAGAACACAGGGGTGTCTCTGGGCAGTTGACTTCCCTATCTGCCTACCGATCATCCCCACACATTCACTCCCTCCCTCTTCATCCATCCATCCCTCCCCCCCACCCCTCTCTCCACCTCAGCCCCCATTCCCCATATCCATTCATCCCCCTACATACTCACTCACTCCCATCCATCCCTATAAACCCTTCATTCATGTATGACGGAGGTGAGCGAGACAGGGATCCCCAAAGTTACACACACACACGCGTGGAGGGCTTGGTCAGAAAAAGTTTGAAAACCACAGATCTTAAAGGACTCAATCATAATAAGACAGGCCCATATAATTTACCATCTAAGCAAACACGAGAAAATATAAATACCTTTACCCTCCTTTCACGAGTAGGAAATTTAAGTTGTAGCTAACCCAGGAACAAAACCCAAACCTCACAACCAGGGCAGCAATGTGCCTAAATCTGAATTCAGGGAAGTTAAGTGTCAAACTCCCATAACAATTGCCATTGTTTTAATGTAAATTCAGCCCCATCCTGGCATTCCAAAAATACCTCTGTCTATTCCGACAGGAGAATATCTGTTCACAGTTTATTACATACAGCAAATAGAAACAGAAATGCTTTCTAACAGTCCACTACTAAGTCCCAGATCCAACCAATAATTTTCTCCATTTTCAATCATTAACTTAATGCTCTACTCCTGCTTAAAATTCAGCTTGTGCATAATATTTATAGTATCTCAGTCTGCTCCAAATCTCCATAAGTATCATACCATTGGTGGTGCTACTTGGTCCATTAATTTCAATATAAGATTCTGTGCTTGTTCTCGAACCTGGTCTTTGGCATCTCCCATTCGATCTATCAATGCTAGAAGAACTAGGGGACATAAAAAAAAAATATTTAATGGCATATAGCAGGGATAGACAAATTTCCCATGCCCAAGCGTCACAGCCCACATACCAACATCTTTACATCACCAAGAGCCATAAAACATTTTACACTGGCTCCATGTTAGCTGTCTCCAAGTGGCTGTCTCAAGCACTTACCACCATATCCAGTCATCCTTGAAATCAGTAAGAGCTGAGATTTTCAGCACTTATAACAAAGCCAGGACACATATTTAGATATTTAGTTCCACCATAAATCCAGGAACCATAAATTTGGAAATTTGTACTATTCAAAGGAAAGGCAATTAAATTAAGTGCTCATCTCAAAAACTTCAATTTCAGTAGCCTTATGATTGTGACAGAGAAACTTAAAACCCCGGAATTCATTACTTTTAATTTATTTTCAGTATGCAACAATTAAAGTAAGCAAAAATCTGCTTTAAGGTGAAAAATATGGTTTGATTTTTAATCATTATCTACAAGTATCACAGTAAACCACTAGACAGGTTTGTGTCCGGGGATGGTAACGCTGAAACAGTTTTGCAACATGTTAAAAGTTCCTTTAAAATTAGCCTTTCACACAAGGCATGTGTAAAATCACATGTTTAGTCTACATTTATCATTAGTTGGTAGATTCTTAAGATTACATGGCAAATCTTGTAAGTCTACTCATTAACCTCCAATGTAATGTTGTCATACCATGGCCTAGAAGAAGAATATTTACAAAAACACTCTTGTTATGCCACAACAATAAATCCACAACAGATTCTGCAATGTAGGCAGGGACCTGTGCTCACTACATTTTCCCATTACCATTCCCTGTCTCCCCTCCCCCTGACTTTAGATTGTAAGCTCTTATTCTTTGTAAAGTGCCAGGTACATTGCTGGCACTACATAAATGCTAACAACAATAATAATAACAACAACAACACACAAGAAACACAGGTTCCTGAACGCAGGAGATGAAGATTATTCAGGCAAGCTAAAAGAGCCTGTTTTGTTTTTGTTTTTTCATTTTTTAAAAAGGAAAACTGGATATTTCAAGCAATCCTCTTGCTATTATTCCTTTCCATTCCTTTTAGCAGTAATGAAAGACATACTAATTTAAAATGTCATTTGTTGTTAAAAGTGATCTTGAGGCTACATCTGCCCTACACTAATAATGATAAACTATTCGTTAAGAAAAAACTATATATACTGTCTGTCTGCTGCTAGTACAGTGCCAGATACACTGCTGGTGCTATATAAATAATAATAAATAAAATATGAACATAAAAATAATATTTGTGCACTGTAACAGTTTAAGCCAATTTTTTTTAAAAAAAAAAAACTCCAAAAACCCAGCAACTTAGGTTTCCAGAAAGCCACTCTGAAAATGAAGTTGCTTTTAAATGAATGTAAAAATAGATAACGATATTCCCTTGCAACTTTTGCAAATAAATCTTGGCTTTAGTTTTCATAGCATATTAGAAAACTAGTGTTCACAAAGTATACCTACAGAAACATTTTTATAAACTACACTATTTGTAGCAAAATGACAAATAAAAAAACCTGACATGAACTGCGAATAATCTTCACATTATACTGATAGTAATTAGAGAAAATGGTAGGAATCCTCCATTGGAGGGGAAAAATTAACTATGAGAACTGATGCAGAGTTTCACAGCACCATCATGCAGCATTTGTTTCCCCTTTCCCTCCCCCCACTTCGTGTTACACACCACCATAATAGCTTAGTACCACAACCATCTTAAAAACCCCTGGGAAGTTCTGGAATAGATAGAAATGATTTGTTATGTAATATCCAACATCAATTTTAATCACATTCTTATGCAGCAGGCGTAAAAAAGTTTCTCACGCTGTTTCAAAGGTAGATGCTTTTAAAACGTTTTTTGATTTTCTCTATTTCACCTATAATATACGCAAGTGTTCTTATGCATTACCAAATATTCTTAAGATTGATATCATCTCTCAAAGGATTTCGACCAGTATCAATGAAATTAGTAAAAAATCTCGCCCATGTAAGAAAGTGACATACTGGGTTGGACCAATGATCCATCGAGCCCAGCACCTGTCTCCGACAGTGGCCAATCTCAGTCGCTTGGAAGTACCACCCAATAGGTCACAACGGAGCGATCCATAATTGCCGATTTACTCCCAGCTCCCGACAGTTAAGAGGTTACAGCTAATAAATGCTAACGGACCTATCCTCCAAGAATTTATTCAATCTTTTTGTAAACCCATCTATACTACTGACCTTGAACAAATCCTCTGGCAACAAGATTCCACAGGTTAATTGTATGTTGAGTAAAAAAAATACCTTCCATTTGCTAAAAATAATAATAATTCCATTTGCATTTTTTGACCGCAGCCACACATTGAGCTGAGGATTTCAATGTACAGTCCACAGACGCCAAGGTCCTTTTCCTGAGTGGTAACTCCTAGTTTAGAACCCAGCATTGTGTACAGATAGTTTGGATTGTTTTTCCGTAGGTGCATCCCTTTGCACTTGTCCACATTAAGTTTCATCTGCCATTCAGATACCCAGTCTCACAAGATCCTCCTGCAATTCCTCACAGTCTACTAGTGTTTTAACTACCTTGAATAACTGTCTCTCATCTTCAAGTTCGATCACTTCACTCCCTTTCCTAGATCATTAATGAATACATTAAACAGACCCAGTACAGATCCCTGGGATTACTTCCCTCCATTGCGAAAACTGACCATTTAGTCCTGTTCTTTTGTTTCCTATCCTTTAACCAGTTACCAATTCGCAATAGGACACGGCCTCCTATCCCATGACTTTTTAATTTCCTCAAGTTCCTCTCTCATGAGGGACCTTATTAAACGCTTTCTGAAAATCCAGGTAAACTGTATCAATGGGCTCCCACATGCTTATTTACACCCTCAGAATATTTCAATACATTACTGATAAGAATGGACCCCTAAATTCCCCGACAATGGGTACCATCCCCCCCCCCACTCTTGCTATGTAAACTGAGGCCAAAGGACCTGAGAAGAAGGGCATGCAAAAAGCCCCCAGGAACCAACTGAGGCCGGAGAACATGAGGATAGAGGCTTAACAGGGAAGCCTTCCCATGCGAGATGCACAAGCATAAAGTGGGGGTGCAGATGAAAACGGATAGAAAGTAAGGATCGGGCCCAGCTACCCTAGCCATAGCAACCAGGATACACTCATGGAAAGATACTAGCCAAAGGTTGAAAAACAGATGAAGGGAGAGCCCTCTGAGTAAAGAATGGGGTCATTAAGCAGGAGGGCTCACCCTGATTGTAACAAGGAACTGGTGGCCATGACTCAGTACAGAAACCCCCCCAATCCCTGCATTCCCCAAGAGAAACCAGACACACACACACTGTACCCTAAAGACCGTCGTTAGCCTTACCTCCCCTCCCTGCGTCTTCTGTTTATAGTTTCTCCCTGTGACAAAGATATATTGGGCATCTAGTATGGCCCTCTTTGTCATGGAAGTACCCTCCCCTCATCAGTCTATTGTACACCCCAAGCGATCCTGCGTAGCCTCCCAGAAACCTTTTCTCAGTACCCAATAACTGCCCCACAGTTTCCCTTCCACCTCTGAGAAGTTTTTGGACCCAGTTATGTGCAGGTCGCTCTGTGCGTGTCTGTGTTAGGATTTTCTCCCAGACTCTGGTCTGCCCTTTTTTGCTTTTTCCTCCATTCCCTGAACTCCGCCGGATCCGTGGGCTGCCTGTCCCGTCTCAACAGGCCAGGAAAGATAACTGCAGGTCCAGACTTTCCCAGCCAACTGGGGAAGCCCTTTTTCCCTGCCTGTCTCTTTCTCCCTATCGCGTTCTCTTGCTCCCCCTTGCTGAGCCAACACCGGAATATCCCCCCCCCCTCTCTCTTCTCCTACCATCCCCTCAAGCCACCTGTGTTTAAGCCCCACCAGCCAGACCGGGGCTGTGTTTCTGTGTTATAAACCAGTAAACCTGTTGTTTTTGAATACCTGTCTCCTTCTCTCTCTTTCTATTTGGGGAGGATACATAAACTGCTGTAGCGCGTACTGTCCTCGGCTTGATCCCTTGAACACAAGGGGACCCCCTAACTTGGCTAATTCCCCTAAATTTAAAGATAGAGCAAATATTGGGGAACTAACCCCCCAATAATCTCACGCGGCAGGGGGTCTCGTGTTAACATGTGAAGGCATGACTTCTCTTCGCCAAATCCATATTGACTCTTCTCCATTAAGCCATGTTTATCAATCTGCCCAGTAATTCTGCTCTTAATAATCATTTCCACCAGAATAATATGTAAAATATTAACACTGATTTTGGCTCCACTGTGGTTAGTTTGAAAAGAAACAATCAACTTGTAAAAAAGCAACGTCTACAATGCTAGATTGTTGCCTAGAAAATAGAATCCCTTTTTTTTTTATCCTTTGGTATATATCTACAGAAAGCTCACTAAAGAAAAATTACAGTGCATAGCAACAATAGTTGAAAAGGTGCTTCAGTGTATTCATACCACTTGATCCTGGAACCTATGGCATCGATCTCCTGGAACTGTCCTGTAGTGTCCACTGAAGGGGGCAGGAGCACCTTCTACCAGAATTGACATCAGCTACTCCAGGCTATATATGGGAGTGCCCTTGGAATGACAGCAGTTCCTTCTTCACATGTCCCTTCCCTATACAGAGTACTCAAATAATTAACTCCAAATATGTCTGAGGTGGGCAGCTTGCATGAACGCACTTAGGGTGAAAACAGACATGCACCTTAACTACTGGACTGATAGGAGGGCTTACTTGGCAGCTGCTCCATCGCTGTGGAATGTGCTCCAAGTGGAGCTTCACTTTAGGCCAGACCTCCTGACTTTCCACCGGCGCTGCAAGACATGCCTCTTCCGCCAGACATTTGGCGAGGGGGGGCGTAGTTTGGGCTTTTAGGTTGGGTGACCTTTTTATACAGACCTTGTAAGATGAATTGTTATTTATAATTTATATATTTGTATTTTATAGGTTTTTATTGAATGTATTATGATAATGTATTACTGTTTTATTGTTAGCCGCCCTGGGTCACCTTGGTGAGGGGGGCGGGGTACAAATGAATTTATAAATAAACAAACTCCAATTTAGCATTTCTTATGTATGTTGCATGGCTGCACAGGGCACCAATACATCTGTAACATACATAAGAAATGTTTAAGTGGTGTTAAAGAGTTATGCATGTCTGTTTTCACCCATAGGCAGCATCTCAAACCATCATCATTGCAGTTTAGCCACTTCTGGAGGGCTTTTGTGCACTAATCACTACTGGGTAATTAGTCTTTTGAAGATGAGAGAGAGAGAGAGAAAAATGGAGCACGGAAGTAACGATATGGGGGGATATGAAGTCTCAGATGTCTGTGGTCCAGGCCATTTAAGGCTTTAAAGATCAGAACCAGCACCCTGCATTGTGCCCGGAAATCTATAGGAAGCCAGTTCAGATTACAGAGCACTGGTGTAATGTGAGAACCCCTGAAAGGAGCCAGGCCATGACATTCTGCACCAACTGAAGCTTCCGGACAGGCATCAAGGACAGCCCCACATAGAGCACATTGCAGTAGTCTAGTCTTGAGATGATGAGCACGGATGATGGTGGCAAAATCGGAAAAGGGATGCAGCCTCCTCACCAGATAAGAGTTTTAACCCCAAAACATAGTCTGTGTCCCAAAATGTCAAAAATCTTCAAACTAAGCCTGGGAAGCACACACGCACGCACGCACACGAGAGAGTGTTTTATGGGGATAAAACACCCAAACATAAGCAATGACCCAAAAACGTCTTTTTCCTTTGTAAAAACTGTAAATTTTATTTAAAATACAGAATATTGATTGAACACACACTACATTTAATTTGTAACTAATCTAAACCAAAAAGAAAAACACTGAATAACATCAGGCTTAAAAAAATTGAACTCGCCAGGTCTTGGGGTCCATTGGACCCTATAGGAAAACCATGATACAAAGCCACAAGATAATTGCAGTGAAGGGGTTAATTTTCATTGCTGCTGCCAGTCTGAAGTGGCCTTGAGTTCCATGTTCCCTTGCTATCTGGATGATTCTTGAAAACTGTTTATTTTAAGCTGGGGTCCATTTGACCCCTATTGAAATGCATTGGCTGGGGTCCATTGGACCCCCAATAGGAAAACTCTATGGAAACCTGGGGTCCGTTTGCAAAATGACACTTTTTTGGTTATAGGAGACAAATGGTAAGAGGTATCAGGCTGAAATTTTAGTATGTTATGTCCAGAGGTGCCGGTGACAATGTCCTAAAAGCTCCAACTTGAAGAGCTACTAATTAACATATTTTAATGTTTTTGGTGCTCAGTGGGATCAGTCTGACCCCAAGATCGAATGTAAGGGTTTTAAGTCATAGTATAATTTGGAAGGATACTGAAATTCAGCATTTGTCTGTTACTTTGCATTAATGTCAGGATAAAATCTGGTGACTGAATTATTAAATTTACTTATTTATTTGGTTCCTAGAGATGGATCTGAAGTTTCATGCCTTGAATATAATTTGGATTATTTTTCCCCCATGGGTGAAAACAGACAGGCAGTCTGCCAGAGACACGCATTTATTTATTTATTTATTTCACTCCATTTATATCCCGCTCCCTCCTGCTCACAATATATTTAAAATGTATTTCAACAATTTAAAACACAACGCTTAAAACAAATTATAAACTCATAAAACTTATTTATCTTATAGAATCATTAAAAGAACGGAACTGAACTCAAGTACTCCTACCCAGCCCTAACCCACCCTACCTGTCTCCATCCCCAAAGGCCTAATGAAACAGCCAGGTCTTGCACGGTCTTTGGAAAGAAGGGAGGTCTGGGGCTAGGCAGGCCTCCACTGGGAGGGAATTCCACAGTCTAGGAGTGGCCACCGAGAACGCCTTCCCCATCGTCACCACCTGGGAAACCCAGGGGATCTCGAGCTCATGCAGCCCACACGCAACTGCCATGCAACCGTTTAGCGTGTCTAACAGAATGGGCAGCCCCGTGCCCGCATTTCATGTGTTTGCAACAGCTTCCACACAGTGGTGCTAGCAATCTTCCACCCCCGCTCCCTGGGCCTGCTTGTCATCTAGGCAGCCACGCTAGCGATCTTCCTGTTTGCCAAGCATACTTCTCAGCTAGGCAGCCACACTGGTAATCCACAGCCGCGGTGCCGCCACCGAGAACACCCTCCCCCTGGTCGACACCCGGGAAACGACCTCGAAGGGCACCCCCAGCCGACCAGAGAGGTCGATCCAGAATCTGGAGGATGATGCTGTCCTGCAGGTAGGTGGAGCCCAGGTCATTTAGGGCTTTAAAGGTCAACACCAACGCCTTGAATTGGGCCCGGAAGACGATCGGCAGCCAGTACAGAGAGCGGAGCACTGGAGTAATGTGCTCGCATCGGCCCATCCCCTTCAGGAGACGAGCCGCCACATTCTGCACCAGCTGAAGTCTCCAGACTGTCACCAAGGGTAGCCCCGCGTAGAGTGCATTACAGTAATCTAATCTCAAGATAATAAAAGCATGGATGATTGTGGCCAGAGTCCAGAACATACGACCTAAGCCAACTTACCAGGTGTAACTAGCAAAATGCACCGTTCACCACAGCTGCCACCTGGACATCAAGGCGGAGTTGTGGATCAAGGAGCACCCCCAGACTATAGACCTGGAATACCAGGGGAAGACGGACCCCATCAATGATGGGGGCCATCACTCCTCTGGCTTTCCCCACAACCATCACCTCCATCTTGTCAGGATTTAACCTCAAGCGATTCACCCTCATCCAGTCCCCCACAGCTGATAAACACAGGGTAAGCACCGAGACTGCCGGACCTGGGTCTGATGAAAACGAGAGATATAGTTGGGTGTCATTAGCATATTGATAACACCTTACACCAAACTCTCCAACAACCTCCCCCAAAGGCTGCATATACACATTGAACAAGAGGGGACAAATGGAACCCTGCGGGACTCCACATGTGAGGCCCCGAGGAGAAGATGAATAATCACCCAGCACCACACACTGGGTTCTCCCAGCCAAGAAAAGAGTGGAACCATTCAAAAACAGCCCCATTCATCCCTGCCCAGTCCCGCAGCCAAGTCACCAACAACTCGCGATCAGCAGTATCAAATGCAACCGAGAGATCTAACAAAATCAACAGGGTCAAATGACCCTGGTCCAACTCTCGGGAGAGATCATCGATCAAAGCCACAAGTGCAGTCTCCATGCCATAACCCGGACAGAAGCCGGACTGCAAGGGATCAACGAAGCTGACACAGTCCAAATGCTCCTGAAGGTGTCGAGCCACCACCTGCTCAATAACCCTAAAAGGGGAAGGTTAGAGACCGGCCGATAGCTGGCCAGAACGTCAACATTGTCCAATGACAGCTTCTTGAGCAGGGGCCGCACCACCACCTCCTTGAGGTGATTCGGCACCCTGCCCTCCCTAAGGGAGGCATTGACTATTCCGGCCAGCAACGGCCCTAATGTCTCCCAGCTGGCCTTACCCAGCCAGGACGGGCATGAGTCTAATTCACAATAGGTGGATCAACAGTCCCAAGAGCATCACCCACATCGGAGGGTGACATCTTGAAATTCATCCCATAAAACAGGACAAGATGGAGCTTCAACTGCCTCTGGCTCACCCACTGTTGGAAGTACTACGTCAAAGCTGTGGTGGATTTGAGCGATTTTATCCGCAAAAAAGTCCACAAACAAGTCACAGCAAGCATTCGATAACTCTGAATCCAGGCAGAGGGAGGCCTGGATTCCCCTCACCACCCAGCTCAGCCAGAAGGAACTTAGAAGACACAATAAGGGCAGAAAAAAAAAACTTCTTTGCTGCCCGCGTGCCACAGCATTGGTAGATAACCAGACTCTATGTCACAATCGGTCAACTTCAGTATAAGAGTGATGCCACTGTTGCTCTAACCGTTGCCCTTCTCGCTTCATCCGCTGCAGCTCCTCCGTATACCACTGGGACCTGCGTTGAGTAAACCTGTATTATGAGTAAAGCTCTATGAAAATCATGGCATATTTAAAGTAAATTAACAGCATCATCGTGGGAGCACAGGGGGGAAGAGAGAGCATTAACATTTCAAAGCCTTCTAATGCTGCCATTAATTTGCTCAAACTGAATCTGACAGTTTTGTCTTTCGCTGGCTGGGAAGGGAGACCTGAGGCTCTGCAGTCAAATCGAATTTGTGATTTTACACAGGGCACATCTTATGAGAGCTTCTAAGATCACATCCAAAGGTGCATAAGCCTTTGGAATGCATTCCAGGAGGAAATGTTCAGGAAGGGTTTATTAAGCAAGGCCCAACCACATAAACAGGAGAATTCAACTGTGTGGTAGGGGAGTGAATTTAGGCTCCCAATTCTGACTAGGTGACAACCGTAGGGAAGGTGACACCAGGAACTCTAGTTTACAGAACTCAGTTTACAGAGTCTGGCGTTGAAGTATGCTGGCACAGTGGAAATAAAGTCCCAAGCGTGTGAGAAACGGAATTGGACAGGTGATGAAGTTTCAGATGTTCTTTCAGGAGAAAGTGATGAAAGATCTTCTGCACCCCTTCTATGTATTGTCATAAGACCAACGTATTCTTATTGCCTGAAAAAGTGCTCAATGAGAGATCTAGTTATGGTGCTGGCATCAGATACAGCAAGCAGGGAAGATCAACAGCATCCAAGGCTTAGGGTCAGTGTCAACTGAAGTATCAGAAGCCAATTTCAATGATGTTGAGCATTGCAACATCTGAATAGGACTGAACCAGATATCACCTTAGTTAGAGGAATGCACCCAAGTGGTGCAACATACTCTCATTTAGCCCAAGACTGAGGCTTTGTACTAACCTCAGAACTAACTTATGCAAAATAGGTAATACAGCCTTACAAGTAAACGGCATTTGACTAACTTCTACTCCTTAACCAAGCTAATATTTTCCTACTAAGGCAGTGCACTCTCCAAATCATATCAATTCTATTTCCCCATCCTTAAAGAAATATTTTCCTAAGATAACCATATAGGAAATTACATGGAAAAATTTAACGTTGCTACAAGGAGTAAAACAGTTGGTTGGCTCAACAGTTGTGCTCCCATTAATTATTGTGCTAACACACTAAGTGCTTTTTTTGGAGGGGGGTTGCACAGAAGTAAGAAAAACAAGTCCTCTTAGAGGCACCATTTCAACAACGTAATCCCAAAATAATGAGGCTGAATGGTACTTAATGTCAAAGTGATCTCACCTGACCAAATCCATGCTGTGATATTGTTTAGAATAAGACTCTCAGACCAGGGATTACTTTTTGAAGTAATCAAATTAATGAGAAATGGAAGGAGTCTAGCATTTTTGATCTTATTTTTTTTTCAAATGAACACTCAAAATTTGCAGCAGCTCTCCCCATCTATGTATAAAAATGATAATATATACACCGCTTTAGGAAACCTGGAACCTATTTCAGTTAAACCTTTCCCTCCTTTACTAATCTCCTGTGAAGAAGTATGATTCTTGCATATTTTGGCACTACCAACCTGAAGTTTGAATCTGTAGAACATGCCTGGGCGGAAGACACTAATTACTTTCTCATTAGACAGTACCTAAATTGGGTTAGAGCCAATATTAAAAATGCAAAGTATAATTTTGGTGTTGACACTAAAATTTACTACATTTTCTTCCTACTTCTTGTAGCAAACAGCTTAGCATTCTGTAATGTGAATCAAAAATTGGAGAAAAATATGGTTTGGAAAGGTTTCCTTCTAGATCCTGAACTGTATAAATACAATATGGCAGCACCTAATTAAGCCTTTCACTGATTAAGCTAATTATGCACAACTGCACCAGAGGCTTTCAGTGTTGACTTTCAGGCAGTAATGTGCCTTAATGAAAAGACTTTGAGGAGTAGTACATTAGGCCATAGCACAAGCAGCACTGTTCTCCAAACGTAGGTCCCTGGTCCTCAATTTTCTTATGTATGGTAGGTCCATCACACAGTGCTGGCCAGTCACAAAATGTCTTTGCTACACTACTGAATGGCACAACAATATAGTGGGGTGTTTCATATATAAACACAAAAATCACTAGAAGATGCAATCACCACCTTCCCCTTTACGAGAAGCACAAAAGTGATCTTATACACAGGCTGATGAGCGTTTTCCGGAGGCAAGATTGTAAGACCTTTCTTTTTGGCCAAGTACTTGGCAGGAGGGGATAGGAGTAGGCATGGGGAATTTTGTACATTTTTATGTACCTTTTTATATTGTTTTAGATTGTAACCTGCCATGAGCCTCAGGGGAAGGGTGGGATATAAGTTTAAACAAACAAACAAACTCACTCACTCACTCACTGGTACTTTTAAGTTACCTATTTTATACCTGAAAATATGCTAACAAAACTAAGTTTCCAAAAGATTCTCTCCCTGAATTTTTATAATTTACTAAATCGTGATGTTCACTCAATTTAGCTAACCCAGTGCAACTTTTATGCAGGCAAGACCTCAAACTCATTAGATGCAAAATATATTTACTAAGAATGTGATTTATCTAGGACTAGATAATCGGATGTGAAAAATTCTGTAACTCAAAATGGCATGCAAGTTACAAATGCTACACAAGTCACAACTCTGAGCCAAACATTTATTAAAAATTTAAATAGTCACTCTAACCCAAGCCAAAATCTTCTCTCCCTTACTACCACCCATATGCTCTCATACAATTCAGACCACCACTTAACTCAGGAAACATTCAACTACTTTTATGGAACCTTAACACAGAAACTGTTAGGCTCTTTAAAAAGGCTATGAAATTCAGGAAATAATTAATGGGGGAGGAGGGCTCTAAAATCATCATCTTCCAGGACATAACAGTTGTGACTGCATGGAAAAGGAAGTTTGTATGATATTATATCAGTGGCTCCCTATGTTTTCGCCTATAACACCCCATTTGAGATTTCAGTATAATCCCACAGCATGAAATTTCAGTTCAAAAATCAGGAGCTAAAAAAAAAAATTCAGTTGGCAGACTTTATCCTGATATTAAATATTAAACTGTTCTTGCCCCACTACACCCCTGAACCAGTCACAAGCCTCAGTATTCTGGGCACCAATGGCTCCCAAGCACCTGCAAATGTCACACCCTGACAATCCCATGATCTCAAACAAGAAAACACGAAGTATATCAAATGTCAATCAGATTGCAATCCATGCACAGATGTTACAACCCCACTTGGGGTCCAAACCCACATTTTGGGAACCTTTATTATAGCAATCCGAGGAGGAGACGGGCATAAGAAAAACAGGGCTTCCTTTATGTTTAATTTTCATCTTTACATACTGGCCAAACTTCTAAGAATGAAGAGGAAGGAATTAAAGAAACTGGATGACTGGACCAGGATGAAGGATTAGCCATGTGGTCCAATGTTCTTGACCATAAAAAACCTCTCCAATATAGGAGACAGTGGGATCCAAAAAGAAGAGAAAGGGGGAGGGGAGGCTAAGCCTGTTCACAGCATGCTGCTGAGAAAGTTTCTTTCCTTTTTCTGGTTTCAAACTACACTTGAGGCTCTTATAACTTTAAGAACCCTGTGTTAATCGTAACACTGCACTGTGCAATGTTTTTTCTACCCCACTCGACAATTTTTCCATTCTCCTGCAGGCCCTCACCCTTCTACCTTTTAAAAATGTCTATTTATATGCTGTACATGCATATTTTAATCATAATTCTGGACAATTTACTTTATATGGCTGCAGCAATAGTGGGCAGCAGAGAAAAGGATGTGTATTAATTTTAACTATATCATGGCAAGGGTAGATAAAACTTGTTGGCATACAGTACAGCCCATATAAGTTGCACTTAGCTCAAAATTCCTTTTTAGTTGAACTACTCTCCCCTTTCCCCTTAGCTTGACTGTGTTGCATGGGACAACTCAATCTTCCCTTATCTAATTTCCTGATAACTGCAAGGTGCTACCCTGAAAGCCCTACTAAGTGTAAAGACACTTAACACATTAGTTTTTCATCCTGCATACCACAGTTTAGTGGCCCAAAACCAGCTTTCAGTCCTAAATTTCAGAGATTCCAGTATCATCTGTATGCTGACAACACTCAGCACTCTCTCTCTTTTCCTCCATCCAGTTTCGCATTACAAACCGTCTCTCCAACATCTATTTAGATGTCTCACCGTCAACTCAAACTTAGTATGTCCAAAACTGAACTCCTCTTTTCTCCCAAAGCCTTCCCCACTAGCTTTTCCTTTTCAATTTCCATTAATGGGGTCACCATCCAGCCTGTCCCTCAAGGATAGAGCCCAGGATTCATATTTAACTCTTCCCTCTCCTTTAAACCTCAGATCTAACCTGTGCCCAAATCCTACCACCTCTTCCAGCTCAAATTGCTAAAATCTGGCCCTTCCTTACTGTTTCCACTACCAAGACGCTAGTTCATGCTCTCTACTCATCTCTTGCCTTTAGTATTGCAACCCCCTCCTCACTGGCCTTGCCCCTATCTTGCCCCTCTCACTTCTCTTCAACACTCTGTTGCTAAGGTCATTGATGCCACTGCTTTAATTGTGTTTATCCCCTCCTTTCCTCGCTCCACTGGCTCCTTCTACCCAAACACATTAATTTTATTTATTTTTAATCATTTATATTCCGCCGCCTCCTGCTGGAAGTAGCTCAGGGCAGCTAACAAATATCATAGTACAAAATATTTAAAATATAAAATACAATAAAATCAATATTACAAAATTTTATAAAATCAGTGGTGGAGTAGAGACAACACACAAAATCTCCCCTCCCTAGCCCTCCTTCACCACCCTTGTTATGAAATAATCATATTCCTGCTTGAAAATGTATGTACTATGAGACTTAATACACTTGGAACCAATGACCATACTTCGAAAATGTATTTTATATGTAATTATTGTACCAAAACTTTGAACACATGTACTGATTCAGTAAGCAGGATTTCTAGAAATAAGCAGGTAGGCTACAAGTGGGAAATAACTTCTCATGACTTTCACAAACCCACAAACTCCCAACATATCACCATGTCTTGCAAGATCTGTGATTTACATCATCCTGTTGCTAACTCATCTTGACCAACTGCACCCAGCTTAGAACAAAGAACTGAGAGTGTTTGAACAAAGGCACTTGAAAAGAAGATGCTTGTATACAACTTGTGTAAAAGAAAGCATCAAGTGGCCATCTGCAACAACAAAGGAGACTTCTCAGCAGGTATATCTTTTCCATGCCCGGAGGGGAAGAAGGAGATGTTCTTGCCCAGGGACAGGCCAACTGATAAGCAGCAGCCACTCAAGCGACTATCACCCCTCGGCACCCACCCGATGAAGGTGATTGATAACAGGAAAACAAGCACCAGGAATTGGGGGCACAAAAAAAAAAAAAGAATCAGCCAGAATACTATAAAAAGACTAAGCCAAATCCCAGAACTTTGTCATAGCGCTTGAAACCTACTATGGTTCTTGTGGGCTGTGGCCCTTTCCGGGACTCCTCCATAGGGGGTCCTACAACTTAACCAGACCAGGCCACCACCTAGCTCTTGTTCCTGCCAGATGACATCCACTGTTTGAACTTCCAAAATATTTAAGACTCTGACTTTGGGTGTGGGATATTGTTTAGCTAGGTAACTGCTGCTGGATCATTACAGACTGGGTTTATAAGTGTGTGAACAACTAAATAAATCAAAACCTATGATTAAGATTCTATTTATCTGAATCTATCTTGTATGCATAATACCAGGGTGTGTGGGTCCTCCGATCCAAAGAGAGCTAATTCCTATGACACCCTCACCCATCTCCCTCACCAAAAGCCAGGCAGAACAGCCAGGTCTTACACTGGCACACACTCCTTATCCTTACCCTTTCAGGCCCTTCATGGCCTTACCCCGTCCTCACTCTCTGAACTTGTTTTCTGCTACGCTCATATCCAGGATCTCCTCTCCACCTCTGCCACCACCCATTGTCTCTCCTAGATTGTAAGCCCAATGGGACAGAGACCTATCTATATTCGGGGCCCCATCCCCTCACATATTTTCTTTAAAAATTCTGCAGGAGCCTGGGAAGCTCAGGGCCCAATTCCGTGCCTCACCACGCTGTGCTGTGATGGGTGAGCGCAGGGCTGCCAGGGCTTGTGTCCCACCTTTCCCCCTCTCCTGAATGCAGCGCCATGCCTCCTGCCTCACCCCACCCACAGGTTGTGTCGGGGGGGGGGGGAGGGGAGGGCTGCATGGGCTCACCTCCCTCACCCACCCTGGTAAATAAACACACCTGGGGCGGTGGTGGCAGCAGCTTCATTCAGCATACTCCCAGGAAGTGACTGGGGGGAGCTGCATGCAGCTCCTCCCAGCCACTTCCTGGCCCCTCCCAACAGGGCCTCCCAGAGCAACGCAGCTGGATGACATCAGTCTCAGACTGTAAGCCCTAGGGCAAGGACCGTGTCTATTAAATTACTTTGTAAAGCACCAGGTACATTGCTGGCGCTATATAAATGCTTGATAATAATAATAATGTCATCTGGTCGCATCACTCTGGGAGGCCCCGTTGGGAGGAGCCAGGAAGTGGTTAGAAGGAGCCGCATGGAGAACGCGCTGAATGAAGCTGCTGCCGCTGCTCCTAAGTGCGTTTATTTACCAGGCTGAGAAAGGGGGAGGGGAGGGAAGCCCTGGCAGCCCCTCCCACCCAACGCAGCCTGGGGGAGGGGAAGGGAACCAAAACGAAGCCTCAAGCGCTTTTTTATCCCCCCCCTCCCCCCATGGAATCTCCTGCCTCGTGTCTCCCCGGTAGCTCAGAGTGGAAATGAGACAGGAGATTCCACGGGGGGGGGGCGGGGGGGAGGAGGGATTCTGGGAGAAGTCCACCAGTCGCAGACCTGCATTTCAGTCGGGGGCATGTCTAATTGACATTTGTAAAGTACCAGGTACGTTACTGATGCTACATAAAACAACAATAATAAATTAAAAGTATACTGGTCTGGGGCTTAACGAGATTACCCCTCTCCCAAATCCTGTGTACTTTTCATTTCGGCCTGAAGGCTGGATTTGAACCATTAAGCTGTGTATGGAGGATGAAAAGCTAATATGTAATCTGGGCAGCAGTTTCCAGTTATCCCTTGCAGAACGTAGCACATTTAATTGGCTTAGGGTGGGGGGACAGGAAGGAAGAGCAGTTTGACAAAGAATCTTGAGTTAATGAAATTCATCTTACATGGTATATTTCCCATGGTATACTTTTTCAGTAATACTGGATTCTCCCCCTTTCAAGAAAACAATTGCCTTTAAAAGGGATCAGAAGAGGGGTATTTAGTTTGTGTCCTTTGATTTTGTACTACATAAAGCGATTTAGCTTAAATATTTTAAGTTACATCCCTTCTGCCCCAGAAACACAGCACGACAGTACTATTTTTTTCCTCTTCAAATGAGAAATTTGGGTCCTCTAAGAGAGGGGGCTGATTAGTACTAATGTTTGTAGGATCCGGTCTCTAGTTAGTATAGAAGCATTCATGTTAGCTGAATTACTCTTGAATTAAAAGTTACTATGAAAATGAAAACTAATGCTTGCATTTTTCTCAGATGGGAAATCTCAATCCACTCACCTGATGACATAAAGGATTTGAAGCGTCCCAATAGTCTGTCAACAAAGGCACCTAGAAGTTCTAATCCAAGTAACGCCACCTGCAGGGGTAAAAAAAAGTATTAAGATATGAGAAACAATCCCTAAAACTTATACATCATAATCAGCCTACAATAACTAAAAAAAGTTTTACGTGTGCTCATACTGAACCATGATACCTTCATCTGAAAGTAGTCTAGTTTACTGACATTCATTCTTTAAATGTTTGATACAACCATAAACAGTTTTATTTAGGACACTGCTAAAAATATATTTACACAATATTGTACTTTAGATTTCTTCATACATGCTTGAATGCATTCCATAAAAACATTTAGAACTTTTAGAAATAAAACAAATTAATAGTCTCCCATGTCAAACTAGATTAAAAAGACTCAAGTTAAGGCTTGTAGTTTTTTGCATTTATGGATGACCTAAGGTGAAAAGTGTAGTTTTTTGCATTTATGGATGACCTAAGGTGAATTGTGAAAACTCAATTGCCAGTGGCAAGTGAACTTTGGGAGCTGGTGAATTATTTTTTTAAGCTGAACCTCCTGTGCTGAGCCTAAGCCACAGGCTGGAGAGCATTCCAATCTGACAAGATTTAATGTCTGGCCAGTGGCAGGGCAGGGCTTTTGTTGTTGTTTGTTTTGTGTTTTACAGCCCTAATATCAGTTTCTAAATTAATAAGACCTCACCAAATGTAAAATATAAAAGACTCAAAAGGATCTGGACTAATAAAAATGTATTATTTACATTTTTATCCCACCCTTCCCAAGGACTCAGGGTGACTTACAAGGTAAGAAATATAAAATACAATCAAATACCAATCATCCACCCCACCCTTTATCTCCACCTGCCACCCACCAATCCTCCCAAAACCACTCTGCCCAAGCTCACCCTTCTCCTGCGCACTAAACACCTGGCCAAACAAAACCGCCTTGCATCTCTTCCGGAAGACGAACAGGCTCGGGCTTAGACAGACCTCCAAGGGGAGGGAATTCCATAATTGAGGGTCAGCAACTGAGAACGCTCCCCTGCTCACCCTCATCATAACAACTTCATGGGCAGTTGGCACACACGAGGGCACCCCCAGATGACCTCAGAGGCTGCAATGGTACATAGTAGAGGAAAACTAGTCTTTCAGATACCTGGGGCCCAAGTTGTTTAGGGCTTTATAAGCTACATGCTCTACCTAAAACATGTTACCTCTAGGTCAAGTGCAGCAACAAGTTCTAGTCAGTTGTCTAAACACTTCACTACACAGTTACCATACCAAAATTCAGATCTCCGTAAACTGTTTCCAGTCCCCCTTTTTCCCGGATTAAAAAGCTGTATTAATTGTTCTATGCGAAGTGCTCCAAGTGCCATGGTAGGGGGGCACTTTAATGTGGTTATTAAAAATATACACTAGTCATTGCCCATTTATATGCTAAGTGTTGTATTTTAAAGTTTGGCCCTTAGTTTTTGCACAGATGAAGTTGCAGCAACTTTATAACAAAGGGAATGAGTTGTTTGTCCTCCCTCAGCTCATAGCAAAGAATATTTTTTTCAAATGTTCCTAAATATAATCCACTTTACATAAAAGTCCATCATGGAACATCTGGGGGCTTGCCAAAGCCTGAGCATTTTTCTGGAGGCAATGCAAGACCTTTTTATTTGAATGCCATTTGGAAGGCAAGGATAGGTTTTGGGGATAGTGGAACGTGTTATTTTAAAATGGTCTGTGCATTTTGTGTTACTTCCATTATGTTTTTGTACTTTTTAAAATATATTTTATTTTATTAACTCTTAACACAAAAGTAAATCCATGTTTGAACATTTCCCACCATTCAGCGAATATAAATTCTTCATATACATATTCCCCCTCCCCGCTCCGCACGGCTGGCTTTCCTTCATTTCCCATTGTCCTTTGGCTTGACTAAAGTTCCTGATGAGCATGTCCCAAGCTATTATAACTCCAGAAGTTGAGCTGGTCGTTTATTGTTATCCTTCTCCTGCAGTACATCCATGAGTGGACTCCATTTACTACGGAAATTGTCAGTGTCCCCTTTTAGTTCTGCTAGCAGTGTTTCCATTGTCATGTTCTTCCACAGCCTGTCCTCCCAGTCTTGTCGTAGAGTGCAAAGTTTCCTCTTTCCAATTTTTTGCAATTGCATACAGATCCGCCACCAGACATTCCCTTACAATTTGCCAGTATTCAAGCATATGCTCTAGAGAGTGCCCTAATATAGCCATCTGCAGTTTGAATGGTAGATTAATCCCTGTCACCTTAAGTATAGCATTCCAAATCCCCCTCCAAAAATCAATTACCTTGGGGCATGCCCAGCAGTGATGCACTAAATTGCCTTGAATATCACATCCCCTCCAGCATTTCCCCATTTCACTCTTATCCCAATGTGTCACTCTATCTGGTGTTATATAATACCAGTAGAATCTCTTTAAAATTGTATCCTGCGTATCTAATGATTTATATTTTTCAAAAATATATTGCCTGGTTAGTGGTATATCCTTCTTTTCTATTTTAATTTGCAAGTCTCTTTCCCACTTGCTCCATATCTGAAGGGGTTCCTTTGTATATAAATTCTGCAGTGCTCTATATATCTTGCTTAGACCTCCTTTCACTACTTCATGGTCATATAATATTTTTTCCACCTCTGTGGGCTTACGCTGGTATTCGAGCACTGCATTTTTATGTGTAAAGTAACTTTTTAATTGCCTATGTTGGAAGGCATCCACTTTTTCTTTCATCTGTGTTTCTAGGTATGTGATATTCATGAATCCTATTGGTGTAAACAATTGCTCTACCCTGTTAAATCCATGAGCCCGTAGTTGCCTCCTGAGGACAGCTGCTATATTGTTTTCACGTAGCTCTATCCCATCAAATCTTGGAATATGGGGAGGCATATTGTCTCACTTGCATCTTTTTTTGAATTTTCCTCCATACCCTCAGTGTCCCCCCACGCAAATGGGTGCCTAGTCCATCCATTCTTCTCTATCTTTCCTACATCAAGCACATAGTCTGAGAATGATCCTATCTCGAGGTTCTCCATTTCTATGTCTACCCATCTAGTATACTTCGGTCCAAAATACCATTTATTTATCGCTAGCATTTGAGCTGCTGCATGGTACCTACGCATGTTTAAGCCGCCCTTTTTTTTTGTCTAGTTAGCGTGGACTGTGCCACTCTTGATACTTGATTTCTCCAGAACAGATTCTTGAATATTTTATCTAATTGAACAAAAAAGGTCTCAGGAAGATAGGTAGTACTATCATTTTATATAGAATTCTTGGTAAGGACATCATTTTAAATAAATTCCCTCTTCCCAACCACGAACAAGCCAATCCCTTCCATGCCTGCGCATCTTTTCTAGTTTGCTCCAGCAACTCTGGGAAGTTCTCCTTATAAAGGTTCTGCGGCTGTTTAGTCAAATTAATCCTTAGGTATTTGAACCATTTGTTCGTTATCATGAACAGAACCATTCCTTTCAGGTATTCAACTCATTTAATCCCCTGGGCTTAGATCATAGCTACAGATTTATCCAAATTTATTTTATAACCTGACACCATGCCAAAGGTTTCTATTAGGTGAAACAAGGGAGCCATGGAACTTTCTGGATTCGCCACAAAAAAGAGTGCATCATCAGCATATAGTGCGATCTTATGCTCTTCTCCTTTGACTTTAATACCCTTTCTTTATTGACTGATCTTGTCGGAGCGCACAGGCGAGCACCTCTAGTACTATGTTAAATAAGGGGGGGGGGGGAATAGCTGGCACCCCTGCCTCCTTTCTCTTTTAAGCTTAAATTGTTCGGTTGTCTCACCGTTAATTAGTAATCTCGATTTAGGCCTATTATATATAGCCCTGATTCCCCTCATAAAGTCTCCTTCCATCCCCATTCTCTCCAGGTCGTAAAGCAAGAAGTGGGACTTCCACAAGGGTCAATGGCCTTCTCCGCATCAGCCAATACAACCATGGCTTCCATTTTTTGCTCCTCAATTAGTTGGATCAGATTTATCGCCCACCTTATGTTATCTGCACCCTGTCGTTTGGGTAGGAAACCCACCTGATCCAAGCGGATTAAGTCCTGAATCACATCCCTCAATCTATTGGCCATTATACTCGCAAAGATCTTAAAATCTACATTAAGGAGTGATATGGGTCTGTAGCTTGCTGGTGACTCATGCTTCCTTCTGGGTTTTAAAATTAAAGTTGTGCGCGCCTGACAAAACATTTGGGGCACTGTCTCTATTTTCAAAATCTGATTATACATCTGTTCCAATGCCGGTATTAATTGATCTTGAAACATTTTATTAAATTCAGAGGAGAACCCATCCAGGCCAGGCGCCTTATTATTGGGAAGTAATTTAATAGTTTCCGCTATTTCTCCCCTTGTTATGACCCTATTTAGTATTTTCGCCAGCTCTGGATTTAGCCTTAGGAGTGTCACCTTGTTAACAAAATTCTCTATTCTTCTAGGGTCTGGCTCCTGGGAAGTGTATAACTCATGAGAGAACAAGACAAAAGCCTCCTTGATCTCCCTCCCATCATTGGATACTGAACCATCTTTTTTCTGTACTGCTGTTCTTATTGTTCTTCTGCGAGGGTTCTTTGCCATTTTTGCTAATGCCCTACTCGCTTTGTTATTTTCAAAATAAAAACATTTTATTTTCCTAAGTTGAACTGTCTTTTCTGTTTCAATCATGTTAATCTCTTTTTTTACTTTCATTATCTGTTTACCTTGCAGCTTTGAAGGTTTCACCCTATTTAATGATTCCAGACTTTGCAATTTTCCATATAATTTCCCAAGCTCCTCTTTTTTTTTTTTTTTTTTACCTTCTCTGCCTTCAGTGCTATGAGTAGGCCTCTCCATACTGCCTTCCCCACCTCTCACAATATCCCTGCATTCCCCACCGAGTCCTTATTTTCCTGAAAATATAATTCAATTTTTTCAGCTAATCCTTTTCTTTCTTCTCCTAATTTAAGTATGGAGTTGTCATATCTCCAATGTGTACCCAGTAGCCCTCTCCTCTCCTGTTTGAGTTGCAATGAGTGTGTTACCGCATAATGATCAAAGAGGACAGTGAGTAGGATCTGGCATTTTCGACTACCCTGTAGTGCCGCTTTATCTCCTAGTATGCAATCAATTCTGGTGTATAGGTGGTGCCTGGCAGAGTAAAATGTATATTCCCTCTTTTCTGGATTCATTACTCTCCATATGTCAATCATTTGATGGTCCTTGCATTCTTGTTTTACTTTAACCTGCCACTGTTCCATCTTTTTACTACCAGAGTGATCTCTTTCCTCAAGGTGTGTGTTTAAGTTCCCCATTACAATCAACATACTTTTTACTTCTTTTTGAATAATAGCTAGGTACTGTTGAAGAAAGCTCTTTGTCTGGGTGTTAGGTGCATACATGGTTGCTATTGAGATTTGCTTCCCCTGCATTATCCCACACAGCAGGAGAAACCGTCCTTCCTTGTCTCTATGCACTTGGTCTACTACAAAGCCACATTGTTCCAGAAACCCTATCATAACGCCCCTTTTTTTCTTCCCTGCACATGAAACAAACTTCTGGGTACCTTTTTGATTTAAATCTTTTCACATCTTCTTCCAGGAGATGCGTCTCCTGTAAACAAAAAACATCTATCCTCTGACCAAATAATAAATTGAGAACCCTCCTTCGTTTCACTGGTGTGTTTAGTTCTTTAACATTCAATGTCAAGCATTTTATCCCCCCCTCCCCATAGTCCCAATTTATTATCTAACCATTCCTCCTTTTCCCATCTACCCTAATATTATCCCAGTCACATGCAACATCCCCCAAAATTCCCTGAACAACAACTTCTCCCCCCTCCCTATCCCAGCATTCCCAACTTAAGCCACCTACTTCTTCTCCACTATGGCAGCTTCCCTGGGGGAGTAAGTTGCCCGTTTGAAAAGACCACATAGGGTAAAATCCCCTGATGTCAACATGCCCGACTCCCCCAGATCCCACACATTCATTCCTTGCCATGGTCATGAGAAGTCTCCCCCCCACAGCCGATGTTAATCTTACTTGCACACACTTTTCTACAATTTTAGTAAATGAGCGACCTCGATAATCCAGCTAGCTATCCACCAGTGTGTCCTGCCTATTGTCCACATGGGCTTTATGTTTAAGGATGAAACACTCCAGGTCTTCTTTATTTTCAAACACTCTTCGCCTACCATCCCACGCGAGAGCCATCTTTGCTGGGAAAAGAAGGCGAGGATCCACCTTCATCTCCCTCAGCGTCCCCTCTTTTTCGCCATTGTCTCTGCTGCGTAGTCTGGGGTGAATCTGATCTGTTTACCCTCACACAAGAGTCTCGTTGCTTTTCTAGCCAGCGCCAGGATTTCTTCCTTTTCAGAGTATCTCAGGAAGTTTACAATGATTGGCCAAGGGAGGTCCCTCTCTTTGGGTTTCGCCCTCAGGGCCCGATTGGCTCTTTCCATCGCTGCAGACCGGAGGTGCTATGCCTCAGGGAAATTTTCCTTTAATATTTGTATAATCAGGTCCTTCATGCTCCCCTGTCCAGCTCCCTCCAGTACCCCCAAAAATCAGAGGTTGTTCCTCCTAGACCATAAAACAGCAACTCAGAAAAAGGTCCAGAGTCATCACAAGTTGTTTTTAGATGCAACATAAACCATTCAAGTGAGTGGCTCCTGTCATGTCCAAGGGTGCTTGTTCACGTTACGGGAGGACAGGGGTGGCGGGACTTACATAAGGCAAAATCATGGCAGGGAAACTCACATGATGCTTTGGNGGGGGGGGGACACATCATCAGGCAATTCTCGTGGCAATTTTGCTCATGGATGACAGCACAAGCACCCTAAGCCCTGCTTCAATTTGGTAGCATGTAGCGATTTCTGCTTGCGCTGCCTGATGCTCCCCAAGACTGGTGTGCCCCTTCCCACACCAAAGCCATAACAGCTTGTGGGTAGCTAAACGCTATCCACAAGTGGTTGTGTCTAAACATGGAGGGGGAGGAAAGGCCAGCTATATGTTCAGGGTTGCTGTTGTGATGTCTAAAATCACCCATAGAAAGCCACCCATCTGAACACGGACTTACAGTACAATGTTCTGAGAAAGGTCTAGAACAATCCTTGTTTGTATAAAAAAGAAAATATTACACAGAGGTTGATAAATTACTGTACTTCTTTATACAGCATTAGTGAGACCACTGCTGGATTACTGTATCTAGGCCTGGTGCTCACACTTCAAGACAGATGACAAAATATTGGCGAGAGTTTAAACAGGGGCCAAAAAATGATCTAGGAGCTACAGAACAAGCCTGAGGCTGCTTGCCCATGTTACACAATCATGTTAGAAAGCAATTAACATTAGATTATGGAGGCTGCTTGCTGACGTTACCTCATTCGTCAATGAAAGTAATATTCTTTTCATCACAGATGACAGGGCTGGGAAATCCAGTCATCACTCACATCATGTGAGCTGAAATTAACATTAAATTTTAACGTGTGCAAGGTTTTAAAATTTAATGTTAAACTCACCACAAAACTCACCCAAGGGGAGCAGCCCAGCATGGCACCCCGTCTCCAAGCAACAGTGGCCGAAGCATCACTTTGTCCCGCAAAGGCCTCCCTCAGGCGCCGGGGCTTGAGTCAAGGCCCATGTTGTTGCCGGGACTGCCCAAGACACATGGTGCCACTGCTGCCAGGGAAACCCCAGAGGGTGGCCAGCTGTAGAGGAGAGCCAGTGACTCCTCACCATGGCATGTTCAACCTGACATTGGTGGCCGGAGCCTAATTCAAGGGTGGCTAGTAGATTTCTTAGGTTCTTGGCCTAGTGAAATTTCTTAGGTTCTTGGGCTAGTGAGTGTTCACTACATCTTTCAAGCTCTGACAAACAGAAAGACACATTTTACAGACTACATCTACACTGTAGAATCACGGTTTGCTCTGGTTACCCAAAGGGAACTCCACCCTACATCACTAACCAGAGAACAGAAAGGAAGAAAGAATCCTAGCCTCAAACTGAGTGTTAAGAGTACTTTCCAAGCACCTGCCACCCAGAGAACTACTAAAGTGCTAGAGGCCTATTCAAAAGGCAGCAGGGGACATACACCAGTGGGTTTCAGAGAAAAGAGCAACAGTGCCCAAGACCAGCTCTTCACTTTAAGCAGCAAAGTTAAATTGACAGGACGCTTAGTTTCATTGCTGCAAGGAAGTGGATTAGTTTCTTGGCAAACCTCTTGTGTTGCTGTTTGGGAAAGCTTATTATAAGCAGCAGCCTAACTAGACTTGTTTGTGCGTGAGTTCAGGAAACCACCACTATCATTTCCCATCAGTTTATGTCTGGAGGTTATCAACGCATCCCATAAGGACTACAATGTTATTTTAAGAAGAGACATACACCAAGGTAGTTAGTACTTTTTTGTGCTAGCTAACATTTCTCACTGGCAGACGAGATGCTTTTTAAGCCCTGTGTAAAGCACCTCTATTCAAGAGCACTGATTTAGTCAATTTTTCTGTATTCTATTAGTTCAGGTTGACTTCCATGCCAAACCAATAGCAATGCAATATCCAGGAGATCTGAACCAATTATCTAATGGCAAATTCTAAGTTAAACTTGAAACCAGGCTAAGGAAGGGGGCCAGACAGGAATTACGGACAACTGGAACTAGCCAACAACAGCAGAAGGGACACTTAAATGGAATGCGGCAATACAACAAATGGTGCAATGTTGTAACACTAACACTGATGGTTTTCAGTTAATGTACAGTTGTTACTCAGTAACCAAACGGTTCACCTGCCACAAAACCAGACAGCTACCGATATCTCTAGAGGTAACCGTTTCAGCTCTGGTGTCTGTACATATGCAACCATGGCTTGCTAGGTACAACAACTGGGGTCTTCGATGTAGCTTCTAACAGTTTTAGTGACTAACTGAATACATAGCAAGATGTGTTCAAAAATCAAATAGATGAACTGCAGAATTGAACTCCTAAGACAAACTTACCAGGTAAAATGGAGTTGTTTAAGGAACACTGAAGTCATATCAAAGTTGCTTTGTTCTCCATTTTAAAAACAAGGTGTACAAGCTGGAATTTCAGCAAAGGAAAAGGCCAAAGTTAAGGCTGTCCAACATCCCTTCCACACTTCATAACCATACTTTAAGAAAAAATTTCCCACATTGCAGAACCGTTGTCAACCAATATAGTTCATAGCAGTGAATAGATCAAGAATAATGTGCAAGTGGCCTGTCATAAAGTAGTCTTGCACAGAACAATTCTAGCCCTACGTGCCTCTTAGGGTACATCTGAAATCCACCAAAGGTGTCCTTAGCATTATTTGTGTGGCATGGCATACAGCTAACTATCCAGAAAAGAAAAGAAAATTCCTAGAAGACAACAATATTGGGACAGGTTTTGCATGAAGGCCTAATCTTTATATCTACTTCCAGACGAATGTTAGAATCGACAGTGGACCACAATTCGGCTGTCTTGAAGAGATAACAATTTTTTGAAGAAGATATATGTTCTCTATCATTTGAAATAATATAGTCAGCAATACAAATATTTGTCCTAAGCCACTTTCAATTGTTTAAATGTCTTCCATTAATACTCCATATTTAATTGGACAAACTATGGATCTTCCCATGGTAGTAGTATTCAGGATTCTTCGTGGAGAAAAAATTGTTGAAACAAAAGTAATGTCTGTGCCACCAGTGCTTCCTAAGGGAGGAAGAGTGTTTGTGTACCGTCCCTCCTCAGAAGAACCGAAACAGAAGATGGATTTTCATTTTGATCAGTACAGGTGGGTTTCTAAAGGAACAAACATGCATACTCAAAGAATAAACTTACCACCTGTGCTGAAAAGGTACTATTCTTTAAAAGATCCCAATGGTGCAGAAAAAGAAACACTTTCAGGGTTTAAACAACGTATCTATAGCCTACGGGAATGCCAAGCTCCCAAACCTATATGTAATTCACTACTTAAAAGATGAAAGACTGTTTTGCCCATCTACCCTTGGTAACAGAAGGTCCTCCAGGAAACCTTATGTTCCATCAATGAAAAGAACAATCACTAAAATTTAAGATGTGATATTGCTGAAGGGGCCAAAGAAAATTTATACTAATTTACTTAGCAAGGAGCCTGCGTCTACTTCAGAAAAACATATGACTGTTGATTGTCCAAGAGACTTGAAGCAGGTACAGAATATTGCATACAAGGTGAGGAAGAACCAGCGTATCAGCAATGATGAAATATTTTCCCTGATTGAACTCTCGACCCAGATAGACCACTACATAAATAAGAATGCAATGTGTTCCTCATCTTAGTTTCCTTTGGACACCCAGATATTATAAAAGCAGCTAGCACTATTCTCTGTTTATCAAATAAAGATACTTCTTTACCACAGCTAATATCATTTGATACCACCTTTAACCTTGGTGACTTCTATTTGTCTCCTGTGGTGATTAGAAATGTCATTTTAAGGGGTGAACCAGTATTCCCAGTTGCTTTTCACCTACATGCTAGAAAATTTATGAAAGATATTTTTGAGTGACATACTTCAGAAATTGGATGTCAAGAATAGGAGTCATATACCATTTGTCACAGACAGAGAACAAGGTATTGTAGAGACTCTAAAAAATTGTTTTCCCACAGATCCCAAATGTGCACTGTGTCAATCACATCCTCAATGATGTCACCACTTGGATAAGGAAGCACAGTGGGGTTAACCAGGATGTAAAAGTTATGAGATACCACATGAAGCAACTAATCAGTTCAAAATCCCGTGAACAGTACCAAGCGAGATATGATTAATTCCATCAAACATGGAGCCGCACATTCAGAGAGTATTTTGAAAAACAACTAAAGGAAGATATACCAGAACATGCAGCACAATTTTTTACCTCTCAGTTTGCTGTCTTTAGGAAGGACTCCGCAGCAACCCACAACATAAGTGAAAGCTTGAACAAAACAATAAAAAATGAAGTTGGCTGAAAGGAACTGCCATTAGATGCAATGGTACTTGCAATGTTTCATATGCAAAGTTACTTTCTCTATGCATTTCAGCGGGCATATTGTGGGTTGGGAAACTAAAGAGCAATTTTCTTCTTTGAGAAAATTAGCCACAGAGGAAAAATTCCCAGAATATAAATCACTTGAAAAAATAATGGCCCACATAAAATCAGGTTTCCTGAATCCTGTAACTGGTGTGGAGAAGAAAAAAAGGGTACAGAAGGACTCCGACATCTATGGCAAGAGATATCATAGACTCTGGTGGTGTTTCATTTTGTGCACAGTCCTCAACATTCACAGTAAGTGACTTCCGTGGCTCCAAAATGCAAGCTGTAAAACTTCTTCCTGAACCTGTCTGCTCCTGCCCGAGTACTGGATGATGCTATCATATAATAGCCGTCCAAGCAGCACTTGGCTTCAAGGAAAGCATTGATAAACACTCCTACTCGTTACCTGCATTGTTCAAGAAGAAACGTGGACAATCAAAAAGATCTGGAAGAAAGAGGTCACGGCTTGGGGATTATGACTATACCGTAGACCCAGCTCCAGATTCCTTATTTTACACCAATTTACAGTCTAGGACTGAAGTGCCTGACTCTGATGCATTGGAGGACAAAGTGCACATATCACAGATTACAGAGTGTGATTTTCTAGATATTACAAAAAGGAATCTATTTCCACATCACTCAACTCCTAAATCAACTCAGCAAACAAGCTGAGGTCAAGAAAGGGCCATGGAATACACCGTATCTCTAGCAGACAAAGAAAAGATGACGAAGGCAAAATCCAACATGATGAAAACATTGCAGGCTGAACAGTGGCTTTGTGGCGAGGTTATAGAAGAATGTATTGGAAACTTCGCCTGAGAGAGGCAGCTAAATTGCAAGATCTTGTCCTGCCCTGTTTACATATACCAAGGTGTGGCCAGGAGATAACTAGGACTTATTTTATACCTTTCTTTCCTATAACACAGCTTTCAATAAGGACATTCTACTTGTACCATACAACACAGATACCATAGGACACGGAGAACATTGGTACCTTGGTGTAATAGTTTTCAAAAGCAGAGAGGTGGTCATTGTTAATTCCAGCAAAAATTGGGAAAGAGCAAAAGGGACCGGTAAGATTCTGCTTTCCCTGACAGCTGCATGTCATCAGTTTGCAGTTATAGCTTTTGACCTAAAAACATGGACACTGATTGTTGGATTGCATCTTGGCATAAAAGCAAACTGCTATGACTGTGGAGTGTTTACAGTTTTGAATTCCTATTCTGTCTATGAACAAGAATATGGAAATGTTGTAAGACAGCATGCTCGAACCTGGATTGGTGTTAATGTGACTGAACACCAAAAATGCAAATGCAAGAAAGGACAGCAGGAAAAAACCTGTTGTTCTTTCAAACTCCTGGAAATGGAGATGGATATTGCACTAATAGAGATACCACTAATGCAATACTTAGTGTCACTCTACGATCCCGAGAACAGCATATGGGCCACTTGTCCACGTGAAAAGTGCCCTGGCAACTTTGCAACTGAGGATGAAATGGTTTTCTGCTGTTCATGTAGAAATTGGTTCCATGTTGCGTGCCTTCCAACAACCACTGCAGAATTCTCATTGTATTTCATTTGCCCATCCTGTAGTGATAACGGTAAGGCTTCTATTTTTGGCAATGCATTATATTAGCTACAATTAAATTCCTACGTTTGTGCCAATTTTTTTTCCCCATGTACATTTCTAATCCATCATATACCTTGGTTTCAAGTTGACTCGCAATTCTTTAACGCAATAACTACAACCGTGAACAGTATTAACCAATAAAGTCAACTATTAATCATCCTGCACAGCCCTGTGGGGTATGTCAGGCTGAGAGACCAGTGACTGGCCCACGGTTGCCCAGTTGCCTCCTGCACCTGTAAAGGCTTCATTTCAAGAAGGAGTGTGAGAAGTAAGCATTTTCCTGGTTTAGTCATCTGGACGCATACCCTGTTCCCAAGTCAGGCCACAATTAGTTTACCACTGCGCATACCTGACTCCGGCCTGGAATGGAGTTCTTACAGTAACGGAGCTCAAGTCTGCTGTCTTTCCCCCCAACCCCCAGGGGGGCTGATCCCACCAACATAAAGTTGGAGGGTGAGTCCCACGCGCCCTCCCCTCAGAGTCTACGCCCATGTCCTTCAGTGAGTACTACAGCCATAGAAGGGAAGAGGTTCAGTCAGTTAGTGCAAGGTGCTGTACATCCAAATCATGCATCTAATTCTCTTTCTTCCAAGCATACTTGAAGATAAATTAATGCTTGGCATCACTTCCAGGGTGGAAAAATTCACAGCCCCAGCTCTGCCTATTCAGGCCATATCATGCCGGTTGGAATAGGTAACCTTGCCCACTTCCCACTGACTGACCGCAACCCCTGAAGTAGAGAATCTTACTAACAGAGAAGTTTTCATAGGCAACCTAAAGACTGGACCATAGAAGCTGCTGTGTGCTAGACATTTAGGTACATACTGAACCTTGCTTGTCTCTTCATCTGCAGGAACACAGAAAGGACAGGAGGACAGTTGAAAACGGCCAAATGCAACTTGTGAAAAAACTCCCAACCCTAGGCTAGAAAATATCATTCAATACTTTGTGAAGTATAACAGCTAAGCAAGCCACCTATTTTAGCATATAATTTAACTGTCTTGTTTCGTAAGGTATATCAAGTATTTTGCCATATATTCTACATAGGACACTGGTTTATTTGTTAAATTTTGATTTATATTCGTATCTATGCTAGTAAAAGTTTGAAGAAACCAATGCTTTCTGGACACTTTCATAGGGCTCCTTTTGCACATTTGTGACTGACTACCAAAAATATAGTGTCCAGTTCAGCAGTCTTCTTAGTGAATGTTTCTAGGAGAAAACCCCAAGGTGCATTACAAGGACCACCAGCCAAGATACCAGAACTCAGAGTGTATATGACCTGAGAGTCTCAGTAACTCCATGCTGCTGGCTGGCCTGAACAAGTTACCGCAGAACACATCATACTGCAGAGAGGACTGAAGAGGCTGACCTTGAGTGCAGGACAACAGGAAAGGTGTTCCTGAATTCAGAAGAGGATTTACATTTTTTCAAAAAATAGTGTCATTGTTGTTTCTTAATTGTGTACGTTTATTTTTGTTGAAACACAGAGCATTTTTTAAAGAAACTTTTTAGTTCTCAATGACTATGGGCAGGACTGTAGAGGGTTTCAACACATTCCTTATTGTCCATTTGCAAGATGTTGAGGCATTAATTAATCCCTATGGGCATTCGGGGAAGGTGAATGCGTTACTATGGGCATTCTGTGTCATTCTTATTTCAGAGTATTTGGGGGAGGGGTTCTCTTCCCCCATGAACTCATTGTGATGTGTCCCAGTGTGTCCCCATCGCCTTTTGGATTAATGTGAACATTTTCAAAGCATCCCTATGGGCATTTGGGGAAGGTCAATGCGTTCCTATGGGCATTTGGGGGATGGTCAATGCGTTCCTAAGGGCATTGTGTGTCATTCTTATTTCGGAGTGTTTGGGGGAGGGGTCTTCTTCCCCCATGAGCCCATTGTGAGATGTCCCGGTGAGTCCCCATCACCCTTTGGATTTTTTGAACATTTTCAATGGATCCCTATGGGCATTTGGGAGAGATCAATGTGTTCCTATGGGCATTCTGTGTCATCCTTATTTTGGATTATTTGGAGGAGGGGTCTTATTCCCCAATGAGCTTATTTTGAGGTGCCCCAGTGAGTCCCCATCACCNCAGGAAAAAACCTGTTGTTCTTTCAAACTCCTGGAAATGGAGATGGATATTGCACTAATAGAGATACCACTAATGCAATACTTAGTGTCACTCTACGATCCCGAGAACAGCATATGGGCCACTTGTCCACGTGAAAAGTGCCCTGGCAACTTTGCAACTGAGGATGAAATGGTTTTCTGCTGTTCATGTAGAAATTGGTTCCATGTTGCGTGCCTTCCAACAACCACTGCAGAATTCTCATTGTATTTCATTTGCCCATCCTGTAGTGATAACGGTAAGGCTTCTATTTTTGGCAATGCATTATATTAGCTTCAATTAAATTCCTACGTTTGTGCCAATTTTTTTTCCCCATGTACATTTCTAATCCATCATATACCTTGGTTTCAAGTTGACTCGCAATTCTTTAACGCAATAACTACAACCGTGAACAGTATTAACCAATAAAGTCAACTATTAATCATCCTGCACAGCCCTGTGGGGTATGTCAGGCTGAGAGACCAGTGACTGGCCCACGGTTGCCCAGTTGCCTCCTGCACCTTTAAAGGCTTCATTTCAAGAAGGAGTGTGAGAAGTAAGCATTTTCCTGGTTTAGTCATCTGGACGCATACCCTGTTCCCAAGTCAGGCCACAATTAGTTTACCACTGCGCATACCTGACTCCGGCCTGGAATGGAGTTCTTACAGTAACGGAGCTCAAGTCTGCTGTCTTTCCCCCCAACCCCCAGGGGGGCTGATCCCACCAACATAAAGTTGGAGGGTGAGTCCCACGCGCCCTCCCCTCAGAGTCTACGCCCATGTCCTTCAGTGAGTACTACAGCCATAGAAGGGAAGAGGTTCAGTCAGTTAGTGCATGGTGCTGTACATCCAAATCATGCATCTAATTCTCTTTCTTCCAAGCATACTTGAAGATAAATTAATGCTTGGCATCACTTCCAGGGTGGAAAAATTCACAGCCCCAGCTCTGCCTATTCAGGCCATATCATGCCGGTTGGAATAGGTAACCTTGCCCACTTCCCACTGACTGACCGCAACCCCTGAAGTAGAGAATCTTACTAACAGAGAAGTTTTCATAGGCAACCTAAAGACTGGACCATAGAAGCTGCTGTGTGCTAGACATTTAGGTACATACTGAACCTTGCTTGTCTCTTCATCTGCAGGAACACAGAAAGGACAGGAGGACAGTTGAAAACGGCCAAATGCAACTTGTGAAAAAACTCCCAACCCTAGGCTAGAAAATATCATTCAATACTTTGTGAAGTATAACAGCTAAGCAAGCCACCTATTTTAGCATATAATTTAACTGTCTTGTTTCGTAAGGTATATCAAGTATTTTGCCATATATTCTACATAGGACACTGGTTTATTTGTTAAATTTTGATTTATATTCGTATCTATGCTAGTAAAAGTTTGAAGAAACCAATGCTTTCTGGACACTTTCATAGGGCTCTTTTGTACATTCGTGACTGCATACCAAAAGTATAGTGTCCAGCTCAGCAGGTGTGAAAGTTAAGAGAAGATGTAAATAAGAGACTTACATCCAAGTGTTAACAATATGGACCGATTCTGTAACCTAGGTCCCATAAACAACATTGCTAACAAATTATTGAAGGATGTAAAATAATTTGTTAAAATACAATAATTTTTTTTTTATTTTTATTTTTAAGCAAGTTTCTAGGAGAAAACCCCAAGGTACATTACAAGGACCACCAGCCAAGATACCAGAACTCAGAGTGTATATGACCTGAGAATCTCATTAACTCCATGCTGCTGACTGACCTGAACAAGTTACCACAGAACACATCATACTGCAGAGAGGACTGAAGGGGGTGACCTTGAGTGCATGACAACAGGAAAGGCGTTCCTGAATTGAGAAGAGGATTTACATTTTAAAAATATATATTTTTATTGTTGTTTGTTAATTGTGTACTTTTATTTTTGTTGAATCACGGAGCATTTTTTAAAGAAACTTTCTAGTTCTCAATTACTATGGGCAGGACCTTAGAGGGTTTCAACACATTTCTTATCGTCCATTTGCAAGATGTCGAGGCATTAATGAATCCCTATGGGCATTCGGGGAAGGTCAATGCATTCCATGGGCATTCTGTGTCATTCTTATTTCGGAGTATTTTGGGGAGGGGTCTTCTTCCCCCATGAGCTCATTGTGAGGTGTCCCGGTGTGTCCCCATCGCCCTTTGGATTAATGTGGCAGGATGCATCCCTAATGCATCCCTATGGGCATTCAGGAGATCAGTGCATTCCTATGAGCATTCCGGCGGGGGAGGGGGGGTCAATGCGTTCCTATGGGCATTCTGTCTCATTTTGGAGTATTTGGGGGAGGGGTCTTCACCCATTAGCCTATTTTGAGGTGCCCCAGCGAGTCCCCATCACCCTTTGGATTAATGTGACCATTTTTAAAGGATCCCTATCGGCATTCAGGCGAGATCAATACATTTTTATGGGCATTCAAGGAAGTTCAATGCGTTCTTATGGGCATTCTGTATCATTCTTACTTCGGAGTATTTTGGGGACGGGTCTTCCTCCCCCATGAGTTCATTTTGAGGTGTCCTGGTAAGTCCCCATCACCTCAAAATGGGCTCATAGGGGAAGACAACCCCTCCCCAAAATACTCCGAAATAAGAATGACACAGAATTCCCATAGGAACGCACTGAACTTCTCCAAATGCCCATAGGAATGCACTGATCTCTCCCGAATGCCGATAGGGATCCATTAAAAATGGTCACATTAATCCAAAGGGTGATGGGGACTCACTGGGGCACCTCAAAATAAGCTCATGGGACCATTTTGAGGTGTCCCGGTGAGTCCTCATCACCCTTTGGAGTTTTTGAATATTTTCAATAAATCTATGGATCCCTATGGACATTCGGGAGAGATCAATGCATTCCTATGGGCATTCGGGGATGGTCAATGCATTCCTATGGGCATTCTGTGTCATTCTTATTTTGGAGTATTTGGGGGAGGGGTCTTCTTCACCCATGAGCCCATTTTGAGGTGCCCCGGTGAGTCCCCATCACCCTTTGGATTTTTTGAACATTTTCAATGGATCCCTATGGGCATTCAGGAGAGATCAATGCATTTCTATGGGCATTCTGTGTTCTTTTTAGACAGTCCCATTTAAGCTACCTATAGAAAATGGTAAGTCTGCAATGCCTAAAACTGATACTTTTCATCAAAGTGCTAAGTATAAGACCACTGATGGGGGACTCCCAGCAGCAAGACCAAATTTGGCCTACAGCTGACAGAGTGCCCCCACCTGCACTGCAAACTTGGCAAGTACATTTACATGCCTGGCTAGTATATGCCCGAGTCGACCTCCCCCTCCCTTCCCCTCTCGGTTGGGGTTCCCCAAGGTTCTGTCCTTGGCCCTCTCCTCTTCTCTATCTACACCCGGTCCCTTGGTGAAATTATTGCCTCCCACGGGTTCCAATACCATCTCTATGCTGATGACACCCAACTCTATCTCTCTACCCCCTCTCTCTCCTCCTCTGTCCGCTCACGCCTCGTCGACTGCCTCTCTGATATCTCCGCCTGGATGTCCCGACGCCAACTCAAACTGAACATGGCCAAGACTGAACTCCTCATTTTTCCTCCCTCCCCCTCCTCTCCCTCTGACCTGACCGTCTGCATTGACGGGGTCACCATCCGTCCTGTTCTCCGTGCCCGCAGCTTGGGCTTCATTTTTGACACGCACCTCTCCTTTAAACCTTACATTGACTCTGTGGCCAAATCCTGCCGATTCGCTCTCCTCAACATTGCCCGCATTCGCCCCTTTCTATCTGTCTCCTCGGCCAAAATCCTTGTTCATGCCATGGTTATCTCTCGCCTCGACTACTGCAACCTCCTCCTTGCTGGCCTCCCTCGCTCCCACCTGTCCCCCCTTGTGGCGATCCAAAACTCTGCCGCCAAGGTCATTCACTCTGCCCGTCGCTTCGACCATGTGACGCCTCTCCTCCTCTCCCTTCACTGGCTCCCCCTTCCGGAACGTATCCTGTTCAAACTCCTGGTTTTCACGTTCAAATCGCTCCATGACCAAGCTCCCCCTTACCTCTCGGACCTAATCGCCCTACGCGCTCCTGCGCGCGCTCTCCGCTCTTCCGCTGTCCCCTCCCTCGCTCTCCCTCGCTTCTCCTGCTCGCCCAACCGCCTTCGTCCCTTCTCCCTCGCTGCCCCGCATGCCTGGAACTCCCTCCCTGCCGACGTCCGCCTCGCCTCCTCCCTCCGCTCCTTCAAATCCCTCCTCAAGACCCACCTTTTCCATGCTGCCTTTCCCAATGCCCTCTAGTCTTTCCCCTTGCTCTTACTGTCAGCCCTCCTCTGCTGACTGCTGCTACCGACCACCTTGTAACCAAGCCAAGTACACGCACCTGAGACTTCGCATCCGCCTGAATGTTTGTTTGTCTTCTCCCATGTCTCTCCCGCTGTCCCCTCTCCTTGTCTCCCCCTCCTTGTCTTTTAGATTGTAAGCCACAGGTAGGGACCGCAGCTGATTATATGTTCTGTACAGCGCCAGGTTGTTACTGGCGCTTTATAAACGTTTAATAATAATAATAATAATAATATATATTTCCACAGCTTTATGAAGAACTCAGAGGTTTAGATTTATTGCCTATACTTACTAACACATGTTGAGATAAAACTTCAACAATTTTCTCATTATAGAAGTTGAAAACAATCTTTCATAACTTCAACTGTCACTACGTTTACACATCTATCCAATCTCTGCCCCAAATTCAGAAGTCGAAGCAAGAACAGAGAACTGTACTAAACGAACAATCCGAAAGGAATCTCTATGGAAACGTGACCTTTAACAGGCTACATACTTTGGGGGGGAGGGGGGAGGAACTCTAGAGAAGAAACTTCAGAGCAGAGTAGCAGATGTAAGTGACAAAAGGCTGAGTATTACGTATTGCAACATGCAAAAGGTTAATTGTTATGCCTACCTTCACGAACAAGTACTGCTATACCCAGGGCGCAATATTTGCAAGCGCCTTGGAGTCATTGGTGCCCAGGAAACTGCCCGGTGACTAATTCAGGGGTGTAGAGTTGCAAGAACGGTTTAATATCAGGATAAAGTCTGGCGATTGAATTTTTTTTACTCCCAGAGTTCGATATGAAATTTCATGCCCTGCTATACCAATTCCCATGTTTGCTAGCTGGGCTCTAGTCTTTCAAGTACCATTGAACCACCAACTGTACTCATTAAAAGACACTGAGAAGTGCTATGAGAATTGCTCACAGCTATCATTTTTGTATATTTAATTGCTCCCAATAAATTCTCACTCAACTAAAAGACCTGAACCTAGCCCTATGGAGTAACACTGCCACCAAATGACTAGAGTGCAAACCAACTGCAATTATACCGTACAGTAGTTGCTGAAGTGCACACGTCCATCCTTGACATAAATATGGCTATACTGACAAAAAATAGTTTCTCTCCCCTTGCCCCAAGCCTCTATGACAGACTATACCTTTCTCTAATACAAGCAAATGAAGATGTACTAAAAATTTGGAGTACGAGTCACCACTGATTTTCTGCAAGGTAAAACAATTTCTGATATTGACAGACCCAAACATGTACAAATAACATCAAATTTACAAGTGGACCTGGCAACAGGAAATACAACCCTGATGATGTAATGAACATCCTACAGAAAGCACCTGTACAGCCTACAGAAAATAATGGCAACAAGCCTATATATTTTGAACCATCATCACAGGGAGATACTGAACATGAAGGATCAGCATCAAGATGCCCTAAGGGGATGAAATGTGGTCATTCTTAGATTAATTATCTAAAGCATCAATAGCTGACACACCAAAATCATCTATCCATATACTTTCCCCTTATAACAAGTAAACCACTGCCATATTAAAGAAAACAAGACTTATACTTGCTCTTTAAGTAAAGAGGAAAAAAACAAAAACCTCTTTCAGAACAAGACAAGTTGTAAATGTTTAAACAAAGAATTTCATTTTTTCCAGTCAGACTCAGAAGCCACAATAAATTAAATGGTAAACTAGAAGCAGGCTAAATCCTACCCAATGTTGACTTGGGGATAACCCACAGCTCTAACCTCCTTGAGCATGAAGAATCATACTCCACCTAACACTTCGATCCATAAATAAACTTACCTTAAAATTGCTAGAGTTGACCCATCCTGTTAATTCATCTATCACTTTATGAAGACGTTGCTGATCCTGCTCGAGGTCCGTGGAAATACTGGGATTGTTCAGATACTCCAGCAATTCTTGGCCAACTTGCATCCTGTGGCCCACATCGTTCTGCTGTACCTGATCACAGAAATAATCCATATTGCCAGGCTCCATCATTGATTAGCACCGAAAAGTTTACTGGAGAGGAAGGGGGCGGACGGACCGATCAGCCTCAATATCAAAAAATACGAAATGTCCAGCTAGAGAAATAGCCAGCAATGCAGGCGACTCATGTGTTTATTAAGCCTCTCCTTCTCCTCTAAATACTGCCCAGCAGAAGGGGGGGAATGGGAGGTGTAGTTCTTAAGTTCTTCTCCAAAAATAAGCCTCAAAAGGTGAAATACTAGAATTTTAGCCTAGAAACAAGCGAACGGGGGGGGGGGGGGGGAAAGAGAGATATAAATCTTTCCCAGTGCGTAAAATTTGTTAAGGTCTCCAGTGATTCCCGTAGTGACGCAAGCAGAGAAGGGCGGAGGTTGCAGGATCCTGTGATTTTTGTACCGGGATATTTGGGGGAGTGGAGTTGTCGTTTTTGAAGTTGTCACCGTTTTCTACGATTTCCACAAAAGGCCTGCGTTGCCCGTGGCGTGGGGAGGTTACAGGCACTTGGAGATCCCTAGAGGTCAGGGAGCGGCCGCTGCGGTGGCTCCTACTGCAGTCTCCCCTCTCTCTCTCGGTCTAGCCCTAGCCCGCAGGCCCCGGCACAGACCCGCCGCCTCTCACCGCAGCGGGGACCTGCGGCTCCTCCTCACTAAGCGAAGAAGGAAGCTGCAGCGGCGACGCTGGGGCGGAACTTTCATACTCCCCGGAGCAGTGAATGCGACTCCCCGGGGAGCGGGACGGGCAGCTTCAAACTTCCCCCACGCGCTCCCGCTGTCCCGGCTTTGGATCCTGCTCGCAGGGCTCCTCCAAGCGCAGCCCGGGGACTGTGGCGAGCGGCACCGAGGGGCTCGGTTTGGTTTCTCTTCTCCCGGCAGCGCCTCGGTCCCGTAGAAGTTGGCGGCGCCCCGTTCCGTCCTATCCCGGCCCAGCCGGCGCCAGACACACACCGGGGGCGTCGCTCACGCTCTAAAGGCTCCGCCCAGTCCCGCCTCTCCCTCAGCGTCCCGAGCCTCTCAGGACGCGCGACACTCCCCCGCGCGCGCTCCCAGAGCATCAGCCGCTGCTTCCCAGCCCAGACACCATGCGCTCCTCTCCAGTGCAACCTCGCTTTTTGCGCATGCGCGCGGCAAACCCGTCCTTTTTTCTCTTTTGCGCGCGCGTCCCCTTGCACCAGGCCGAGGGTTTAGCCAACCACTTTCACCTCAGCGCGCGTGCTCAGTTTTGCAGCTCCGCCGCTACAAACAGCATGCGCAAGCGCATATCGATTCCTACTGCGACTTCAGCCGCCACTTCCGCCTGCCTAACAGCGCGATCCTCAGGCAGATAATGCGCGCTAGCAGTCTGTGCGCATGAGCGCGAGCCCCATTTCTTTCAATGGGATTCGCATGCGTTCTGGCTGCTCATATGCGCGTTGCTTGCGAAAGGATCAAGCACCGTCGGAATTCCCGCATTGTGGAGGGTCCTTTTTCCTGCTTATGTGTCCTTGTCAGTGCCTTGATAGAATATCTCCCCTCCCGACCCCCCGGGATAATGTGCGTGTGAGAGTGCTTGGATCGTGTATATGAATTAGGGAAGAGGGATGGGACTCACGGAAGCTTTCAGAAGTCCAATGTTATTTTCAGGCAGTGCAATGGACACCCCAGGATTGGGGACCTGCTTTAAATATAGAGGGCGGCCCCTTTAGAATTGTGCAAAGGTATGGAATGAGTGGTCAGCTGGTGACGCAGGAGCCTGTTCTCGCTGGGAGATGTGAAGATATAAACAGGCATTTCAAAGCCAATATCCTATTGAAGAGAATGTGTGTTCTTGGGAAGGAGGATTTAAAATACAACCAGTATAAACCCAAAAGAAATAGGTTTGCACTGCAGGCCTCAGGCTTGGTATTTTCTCCTCATCTGTCAGTACTGCTCTTCTGTCAGCCTCCACCCTAATCAGCTTGTGATTAGGGTAGGGGCTGCTACTGCTGTCATGATCATCTACTTGGTTCAAAAGCAATCTTGTGGCTGAATAGCTGAAGAGTGGTGTATTTGTTCACCCAAGCAGAAGCTGGTGGTTTCATTACAATAATTCATGGCAACAGAAAGGAACTCTGTCCCAGCATCTCTGAATACACACCCCTCCCATTTGTCAGTTCAAGGAATGGGGCTTTGGGGATAGGCTTAAGTCCTGGTATCTGTTGGGTTTTTTTTCTTTCCCTGATCGCAGTCGGGGCTGGGCTTAAATTGTGCGGTGCCCTAGGTACGAGGATGATCTGTAGTACAGGGAAGCAGGTCACCACCCTTCATTTATCTTGGTTCTTGATCATCTACATCAGGGATGGGAAACTTTTTCTCTGTAAATTAGTATATGGTCCAGTGGCTGCATGGAAGTTGGAGGCAGGGATGTGCTGGGGAAGAGGAGGGTGCAGAGCATGGATCCATCCCCTGTCCGTACGTGCATGGCTTCATCTCTGCTCACTTAGCTTGAGTTCAGTTTTTCAAGGGGGGGGGGGTAGGAACTGGAGGCAAGGGCCAGATCTAAAAGGCAACATAAAACGTTCATGCAGGTCACATTTTGTCCCGGGAACTAAGGTTTCCCATCCCATAAACGCTCCACCAGCCTGTGTTCCTGGGGCAGAGTGAAGAAACCCATGTGATGCACTGAGCAGGGCCCTACACTGCCACCTTGCATGAAAGTTTGCCTTAGTTCTAAAACACAGTAAGTACAGCTCTGGGGGATGTTTAGATGTAACCCAATTTTTTAAACATGAGGCTAAAGATAATAGTTCACTCCCTGTGAACAAACCAGAGCCTGTGGATTACAATGGGTGTTTTTAGACAAGACACCCCCACACATGCACGCTCACTGTCCACGTGGGGGAGCACTCGTCTGAATTCGGGTGTGTGCTCCCATGATCCACGCACCGCCCACCCAGTCCACGCACAGTGCATTCCAGAGAAATCCAGAGTGCCATGGGTGGTGCAGCCATGCATGTGAGTGCTCATGTGAAGCACAAACTCGCCCCACATGCCGACTGGGGACTCTGCCTGGCCCATCTAAAAACACCCAGTATTTCATGCTGCAACAAGTGTCTTTGGGAATTAACATCTTCGTATCTTACCAGCATCAACTGATCTTTGTCTAGAAATAAAAAGTTTAACCTCTTCATTATTGGGCTTTGTTACAGCAGAAATAACTTTCAATCTCCACGTATACATTGTCAACCAAGGTCACAAGCATGGTCTTCGCATTACACCCGTCCCAGACCAACAATATTTTTGTCCTACTATGTGATATTGCAGTTATTTACATTTTTAGTTGTAGGGTTTGGGGTTTGTTGGGAAGGTTTTTTTTGTTCAGAACAGTAGCACCTGATTTATAGTTTTTGCTTTTCAAATAAGGATGGCTGTCCATTTATGTCCCGCCCTGCAATGCGCCCTCCTATCAAGAAGACGTGTGGATAGAGGTAGCTTCTTTTGCGGGGGCTATGCAGAGGCTTTACCCGGAGGCCGGCCTGTTGTTGGCCAGGGATCTAAATGCCCAGATGGGGTCTCAGGTGCAGGATCTTAGCAAGTTTGGGGTTTTTTGGTATGACGAAGACCCTTCCCCACTAATGCCCAGATATTCGAAGGATGGTGGTCTGAATAAAAACAGGGTCTTGTTGTTTAAATTATTAGCTGACCTTGATCTTTATGCCTTGAATGGGCGTGGATCGAACGATCGTCCCGGTGAATTTACATATATATCTAAGCTGAGTAGTAGTTGCATTGATTATATTATAGTCTCAGTGGGTCTTATCCCACAGGTGGTTAATTTCAAGGTGGGTCCGGAATTAACCAGTGATCATCTCCCTCTGCTCCTATCCCTGCAATTTATGGGGTCCTTACCGGAGCAGGGTGTCCCAGAGTTTGGTGTGGGGGCTATTAGGAGGAGATGGCGAGAGGACTTAAGCCATACTTTGGGGTCTGCGCTCCAGTCAGATGAGGGGGTGCAGTTTAGGAAGGTTCTGACCAATACTCATGCGACGGATGTTCTACTCCTCTCCTATCGGAATTTGTTGGATTGGCTTTTACCCCTGCTTTCCACTTGGCCCTCGGGGCCAAAGGGGGTGTGAATTCTGCCCCCCCATTGGTACAATAATGAGTGTCATGCCGCCCGGGCCGAGCTGAGACATTTTTCTCGGCTCTATAGATCATTCAATAACGCCAGAATTAGGGTAGATTTGGTGGCTAGTAGAAGGGTTTACAGGGAGCTTCTGATCACCAAAAGGAATTTCCATTATAGGCAGGCTTGGATCCTGTTGGAGAAGGCTTCTAGGGATCTGAACTCCCAGAGGTTTTGGGAAATGGTCAGAGGGGTCGGTGGGGGTTGCAGTGCGGAAAAGCTGTCCCAGGACCACCTGCAGGTGTCATCTCAGATGTGGGAGGCTCACTTTACAGCCTTATATGCTGCCCGCCCCCTGGCCAGAGTGACCCTCTGGTGTTGTTGCCCACTTCGGATTATTGGGACCCGGTTAGCCCAGGAGACATAGTAAAACTGATCTCCTCGCTTAAAAGCGGTAAGGCCCCCGGTGGGGATTTTATACTGGCCAACTTACTGAAACAAGAGATTGACTGGTGGGCTCCGGTGCTAGCCACCTTGTTCACTGGAATAAACTCTTCTGGCAAAATCCCGGAGGACTGGGGGGAGGCAGTTGTAGTGCCCATCTTTAAGAAGGGCTCTCCCAATGACCCTAAGAACTTTAGACCTATTAGTCTACTTAGTACAATTGGGCAGTTGTATGCGAAGTTCCTTTTAGTTAAAATGAGAGGGTGGGCTGAGTCACAGAACATAGTGGGGAATGAGCAAACTGGTTTCTGGGAGGGGAGGGCAACCTTGGACCATTGTTTTCTCTTGTCGCATTTGATTCAGAAGTATGCAGGCCCGGGTAAAGCCTTATATGCGGCTTTCATTTATTTGAGAGCCGCATTTGATCTAGTCCCCTGGGAGCGGCTTTGGCAGAAGCTGCTTGCTCTAAACATTGTTACACCTGTTAATGGGTCTTCACACCAACACCTGCATCAGGGTTAGATTGAACAACTCAGGGGCACTGTCCAATAAGATTCAAGTGGATAGGGAGGTCAAACAGGGTTGTGTTCTGGCCCCCACTCTCTTTAACTTATATTTGTATGATCTGGCAGGGAATTTCCTGGTGGGGCCTTGTCACCCGCCTACCATTCATGAGACTGGTGTTCCTTGTCTCTTGTATGCGGATGACACTGTGCTTTTGGCCTGTACCCAAATCGGCCTTAGGCGTTCACTAGACCATTTTGCAAATTATTGCTGGGAAAATTTGGTAGACATCAACTATGCAAAATCAAAAGTGGTGGTCTTTTCCCGGAAAAAAATCTGATCACAGGTGGCTCATTGGGACCCATGAGATTGAACAGGTCAGGTTTTATAAATACTTAGGGCTCCTTTATCAGGCAACAGGGGGTTGGTTCTTGCAAGCCCAGGTGGCGATGACTAGGGCCAAAAAATTAAACACAACCCTACTTTTTTCGGGCTAAAGGAGGCTCCCTTGTGGCACCCGCAATTAAGGTGTTTGCCCTGAAATGCGTTCCTCAACTGTTGTATGGGGCGCATTTTGGGACATTGGGCAAATTAAAGCTTCTGGAGAGGGTGCAGGATGCCTTTGTCCGGGCCCTACTGGCTGCCCCCCCAGGGATTAGTGGTACGGCTATTGCCATGGAGTGTGGGCTGACCCCGCTACAGGAGAGGATATGGAGGGAAGCCTTAAATTACTGGCTTAGGTTATAGTTCCAACTGGCTTCCCCCCTATCGCAATTGGTGGTGGTAGACAGATGTGTAAACAGCTGGTGAACAATTGTTTTGGGGAAATTAAAAAGCTTAGGATTCTCACCGGAGGCATTATCACCCTTGGGGTATAAAACGGCAAAAAGATTAGTGACCCAGCGACTGTCGGATATGGTCCTCTAGTAGAGTACGCGACAGTAAGAGTAAGTAGTGCTCTGGGCCACTATTTTTTCTTGATGGATGGGGCAGATATAACTGTGCCTAGGGGCTATTTGGATTCTGGGCTCTCACCAATGAGTAGGAGATTGTTTTTTTTGACCCGGGTAAATTATTTCCCGTCTGTGGTGACGGAAGGGCGGTACCAGGGCACTCCGCTGGCTGAATGCCTGTGCTCTTGTGAATTGCAGCACACAGAATCCGTGGAAAACCTATGTTAAAATATTATTCAGAGATCCCTTTTCGGAGGTAATGCACTGGGTGTCATTGTTTTTACTTCAGGTGTCTGCTAGCAGACTACATCCCGGTGGCACGATCTCCCTATAGTTTGCAGTGGTTTCAAATTTTGGAATGGAATGGCCGTAATAGTAGATTTCTTATTGTATATTGGGATAGTGTTATTTATTGGTGCAAACCTATGCGTGTGAACTGAGTTTCTTTGTTCGTACTGATTTTATGTTTATTTTAACTATGGATGATATTGTTTTAAAACTGTGGTGACTGTTTTGATAAAGTTATGTCCATGTACTGTAATAGCCCATGGCTAAACCGTTTGTAACAAATAAATAAAAATAAGGATGGCACACCTTGATTTTAGAAATGCAGGTTGAAGCTATAGACTTCTTCTATAACTGCACTTTGCCAAAATTAATGTTGGCTTTAGAGCAGGAATGTGGAATCTTCAGCCCATGGGACAAATATAGCCGCATTCCCCCTTAAAATTTGGCCCACCATGGCTCCCCTAAGGGTGCTATTGATGTGGCTCATTCCTAGGGGTGTGCTGACCCAGCATGCAAAAGTAGTGGGTAGTCAGGGCTTTTGATCAGGAACAGTGTTAATTAGGCTCTTAAGAGAAACTTGTGTTAAGGCCAATTATCAGGAGACAATTTTTATTAGGGGCATATTTGCATGAAATGCAGAGATGTTATTTCACTGTGGCTTTGGACAACATTCCCAATCATCATACAGTCATTCCCCCTCCTCTTTTTGCCCTTTCTCTTGTAAGATTGTAAGCCCCTTGGGGCAGGAAGCAGTCTATAATCATGACTGTTCAATGACAGGCACATTGCTAGTATTACATAAATAATAATCATTTTAACCCCAGAGTAAAGTAATTCCTGCTTACTATAGGTGCATTCACATGGGGTGCTCAGCACAGCAAAAAGCACTTCCCCCTCCTTACTGGTGAATGGGTTCAAGACTTGTGTCACAGGATGCATGGGGTGTAATGCAGGTGAAGCGCAAAAAAGTACACTGGAAGAGAGAGGCTTGATAATCAAGCTAAGTCCATCTCCTGGATTTCTGGTCCCATGTTAAGGAATTATATCAATCAGCCTTAACTGAGTCACCAGAGGCGAGAGGGGTGAGGTATTAAATATAAAAAATAAATTGCTGTGCATGGGAGGGACTGAGCATGTGTGAGTGAGAGCAGCAGGGCAAAGCGAGTGCTCCTCCAAACTGTGACTGAAAGAGACCTCAAAAGAACTGTTAAAGAAAACAAACCTCCAGAAAAGTCAGAGAAATGGCAGGGGGAAGCAAGGGTGAGAAAAAAAGACAGTAAAAGAAACCCTGCTGCAGCGATACTGCAGACAGAGGCCTGGTGAAAGGGCTTGAGGGGAGGCCTCATCAAAAGAGAGGGAAAAGATGGCGGCGGGGGCTGTAACAGAGGGGGAGGAAACCCCAGACGAGCCTGAGCCTGAGGAGGAAGCAGGGGGGGAAACAATAAAGGCGCTCCTCCTTGAAATGAAAAGGGATTTCAAAAGGGATATGAACAAATTGAGAGACTCAGTGGAAGCTGGAAATAAAAAGCTGGAAAGGCTGGGGCATAGAATTGACACAGTAGAGGAGAGAGTCTCCTCCTTGGAAGACCAGGCAGTGAATACTGTGGAGCAGGCCACAAACCTCCAGGAGAAGGTGCAGATCTTGATGCTAAAAACTGAGGACCTAGAGAATAGGTCACGAAGGGACAACTTAAGATTTGTGGGCTTCCCTGAAGGGGCTGAAACTCAGGATGTAAAAAAGCTGCTGTGGGACTTCCTAAAGGAACAATTCCCAGACAATCAGCAACTGCAAAATCCAGAAATCATCAGGGCCCATAGAACAGGGAGACAGCCCAATAAAAACTTTCCAAGACCCAGAACCATCATAGCCAAGTTCATGAGTTATAGTGTGAAGGAGGAGCTACTGAAAAAAGCCAGGATGAAAAAGGAAATGAAATTCAGGGAGGAGACCATAAAGATCTTCCCTGATTATGCTATGGAAACTATGGCTAAAAGAAGAAAGTGGGGAAAATACTTTCCTGAACTAAATGAAAGAGGATGGAAGCCGGTTTTGAAGTTCCCAGCAAGAATGGTCTTGAACGTGAACGGGAAACATAAATCATTTATGGATACAGAAGATCTAGAGGCCTTTCTACACTTACCTCCTACTGGACATGACTGACTTGTCTATAAGAAGGGGAGGAAAGATGAAAGACTATGAAACCGAAAAACTGGGGTCAAAAATGTAAAATGAGTCTCAATTGAGACTCTAACTGTGAAAGGTTTGGAGGGGGTAAAGTTCTCGCGTTAAAGTTGTAAGTTCTTTTTGTTCTCTCTTGGGAGAAGAAGAAGCACAATGCTCTGTGGATGTGCAAGGGGGGGGAAGGGGGGGAGAGGGGAGAGTAAGGGGAACAGATTAGGAGGGGGGAGGGAGATGGGGAGTAGGTGGGGGAGGGAGGGGCGTAAGGGCCTTTATGTTGGGATGAGGAAGGTTAGTAGGGGGATTATAAGTAAGGCATGTGTACCAAAGTTCACTAGAGTTTGTGGTGATCAAGCAGCAGTAAAGAGTAAATGGAGACAAAAGCATAAAGAGGGAGTCAAAGATTATGGCTAGCCTAAACATGTTATCCCTCAATGTGAGGGGCCTTAACTCACCAGTCAAAAGGAAAAGAGTGAGGGAACTGCTAAAGGAGAATAAGATAGATGTATTCTGTCTGCAGGAAACTCATTTACTAGAAAAAGAGGTGCACAGATTTGCGAACAAAAGCATGGGACTATTGGAAGCCTCCTGTGCCAACAAGAAAAAAGCTGGTGTTATAATAGGCATGAATAAAAGATGTGAATTCAAACTGGAGAACAGTATAAAAGACACAGAGGGTAGATTTTTGCTAATAACAGGACAAATACAAAGCATATGGCTCACTATTGTAAATATGTATGGTCCCAACAAAGACCAATTAAGCTACTACAAGAAATATATACCACTTATAATTCAGAACACCAAGGGGACACTAATCATCATGGGAGACCTGAATACTCCCCTAACAAGCCTAGATCTTTCAAAGACCATTCCTATGAATAATAAGCAAAGGTATATAAGAGAGATATTGGATTCACAAGGCATATTAGACATATGGAGGCATAAAAATAAAAAAAGTAGAGAGTACACCTATTATTCTCAAGTACATAACTCATACTCCAAAATTGACCATGTACTCATGTATAAAAATGACGTAGGGAAGTGTCTGGCAGCATATATAATACCCTTAGTATTTACTGATCATAACGCAATAGGGATCAAAGTGAGGTTGAATAGCAAGGCTCAGTGGGATAAACCGCAGTGGGGTTTTGATAGGTCTCTGCTTAAGAATCCTGAAGCCAGAATAAAAATTGGGGAAGAAATTAAAGAATACATAGACCTAAATAAGGGATCAGTACCACAAGACTCCATGTTCTGGGAGGCAGCTAAAGCCACTCTGAGAGGCAAAGTAATAGCTCTGAGAGCGCACATACAAAGGAAAAAAAGAGAAGCAAGGGCAGAGATATATGCAGAACTTAAAAGATGGGAAGCTATAAATAAACATACCCCCTCAAAAGTAGTAGCAGGGAAACTGCAGAAAATAAAGGAAAGAATAAACACGCTAGAACTAGAAAAAACCACAAAACAATTGAAATGGGTGAAATTTTATTATTTTAATAATAGCAACAAAGCAGGGAAAGCGCTGGCACAATTGGTAAAAGCACAGCAACAGAAAAACATCATTACTAGTATTATGACAAAGGATGGCTCGGAAGTACACAGTCAAGAAGCAATACAGGAGACCTTCTTGGAGTTCTATAGGAACCTATATAAGTCGGTTGAGCCGGACCCTGAGGAAATAAAACAATTTATTAGTGAATTAGAAATGCCCAGGTTAAATAGAGCGCAGCTTAGCTTCCTTAATTCCTTAATCTCAATAGAAGAGGTTTCAGATGCAATTAAAAGTATGAAAGCCAATAAAGCCTGTGGGCCAGATGGGTTCCCAGCAGAATTTTACAAAACTTTTTGCAAGGAGGTAGCCCCACACCTGGCGGCAGTATACAATGAAATTTTACAGACAGGGAAAATGCCACCTACTTTTTATGATGCACAGATTACACTAGTGCTCAAACCAGGAAGGCCAGCGAATGAATGCGGTAGCTATAGGCCAATTTCCCTCCTGAATAATGACTTTAAAATATTTGCAAAAATTCTGGCCATTAGATTGGCAGCCATAGCAGGGGAGTTCATACATTCTGATCAAGCTGGATTTATTCCCCGCAGACAGGGATCTGACAATATTAGAAAAGTAATAAATTTGGTTCACTCCCAGGAAATAAGGAATACTACCTCAAGCTCCATGATTATCTCCGCTGATGCAGAAAAAGCGTTTGATTATGTACAACATAAATTTCTCTTTGAAATGCTAAAAAAGGTGGGAATAGGGGGCAACTTTTTAAAATGGGTAATAGCAATCTACGCCCATCCCAGATCTCAGCTTAAAATCAATGGGAAAATAACAAAAACCTTTGAGATTCAGAGGGGCACAAGACAAGGGTGCCCACTGTCGCCCCTACTATTTGATATGGCTATTGAAGGGTTGGCGGTGGCAATTCGTCAAAATAAAAATATTAAGGGAATGGTGGTAGGCCAGAAAGAGTATAAGCTATCCCTATTTGCAGATGATTTAATTTTGTACATTAGTGAACCCGTGGAAACGTTGCCACATCTTATGCAAACTATTGATAGTTTTGGAAGGGTGTCGGGGTATAAAATTAATAATGAAAAGTCACAAGCACTTATATTTGCTCAATCAGAGGAAGGACTGAAGGAAATTAAGGAAGTCAGTCCATTCCCGGAAAAGCCTAATGGGATTAAATACCTGGGGGTAACAATAACACAAAAGTGCAAGGACCTCTATAAGGCCAACTTCCCTGTAATACTGGAACAGGTTAAAAGGGAATTTGAAAATTGGAAAAAGGTGGAGTGTTCCTGGCTTGGGAGAATAAACTTATTTAAGATGATTGGACTGCCCAAGTTCTTATACAAATTCCTGGCCCTCCCCATAAAATTACCCAAATCTTTTTTTAAGCAAGTAGATGAAATGGTTAAGGAACTAATCTGGAGGGGAAAGAAACCAAGAATCAAAAAAGACACAATGTTCACTGCTAAGGAGAAAGGAGGATTAGACACACCAGATATAAAACTTTATTATAAGGCTGCAATCCTGAGAGCGATACAGTATTGGTACCATTGCCCACAACAACCGGAATGGTGTGAGATAGAAAGGGAAATAATTCAACCAACTTCCCTGGCAGAATTGTTGGTAGATGAGGGCAAATTGACTGGAGAGGGAGTCAGAGAGCACCCATTTGCGAAGCCACTACTCATAACATGGAAAGGAGTGATGAGGAAATTAGGTATAAAGGGTACAGCAACACCATACTCACCAATAAGACGAGTAGCGATGAGGGAATCACAGATAGCCCATGACCTACTTAAACAGTTAGAAAAGAAGGAAGTTAAAAGGGCAACACAATTATTCAACAAAGGTAAATTTAAAACATTAGAAGAAATAGAGAAAATAACGCAGACAAAAGTGAACACATTTCAATACCTGCAGCTGAGAAGTGTATTCAGGCAACCATGTTTAAAAGAAGCCTTTGCTAGGGAACCTACGGAAATAGAAAAGACCTTATTTAGCCTAACGGGAAGCAAGGGCAAACTCTCTAAGATTTATCAAGACCTGAAATCTATAATATACCCCCCCAAGCACCCATATTTATCAAGATGGGAAAAAGACCTCAATAAGCAGTTCACAGAAAAGGATAAAGAAATTATATGGGGGCATATGAGCACCTGTGCGTCTGCTCTGGAAGTCAGAGACACACAACTGAAGGTCACCACTAGGTTTTACCTGACCCCGGTACAGCTCAGGTATGGGGGGGACAGATATGGGAGGGGTGTATGCTGGAAGGGCTGTGGCTTACAGGCGGATCTACTGCATTGTCTATGGGAATGTGTTTATGTAAAGGCCTTCTGGAGTAAAATATGGAAAATTATGAACAAAGTAAACAAGGGGGTGGTACCTTTCAGACCAGAAATTGGTATTCTAGGTCTCTACCCTGATAATAAATCACTAAAACCACATCAGGAGGCATTGAGAACTCTGTGCTTGGCTGGAGTAAATATAATAGCAAGACATTGGAAGACAGAGGGCCCCTTACCTTTTCAAGAATGGATCTGTCGAATATGGTACTTATTTACAATGGACAAGATGATGGTAAACCTGCAGGACAAGAAGCTAGAAAAAGAGGAGAAAAATGAAAAAGCAAAGGAAAAGAAAAAAAATAACTACGAGGCAAAGTGGCTTAATATATTAGGAGCCATTGAAGGAAATGAACTACCAAAGAGTGACTGGACGCTGTTGTTTGACCGATACATTTGAACTGGCTAGCTCGGGTACAGCCTTGTATGGGTAATAGAACAAACTGATATTGTAAAGTTGACTAAAATACTATGTACAATGCCATTGAATATCAATAAAAGAGTTTATTATTGAAAAAATAATAATTGCTGTGCATGGGAATGGAGGTGATTCCCCGCTCCGGGTATGAGTCCCCACTGTCTACCTGCCAGGGACAATGTATTGATAACTATTTTTTTTAAAAAGAAAGAAAATAAACATTAGTAATAGGACACATTAACATCCAGGGTAGTGCCCAAGTTAAATTTTGAAGTGGGAGGAAACATCGGAACAACTAAAATACGAGAATACAAATTTCCACCACAAAGAGTGCACCCAAGAGTCTCATTCAATCTCATGTGAATGTGACACCACAAGGGAGTTTGGGTCATATCTTATGTTGTATTATTGCAGAAGGTCATGTGTTTTCAGGGTAACTTTCACTCTGGTGTGGGAGTAAGCAAAATTTCCAATGTCTTCCTCATCATGCTGCCAAAGTAGTTATCTTTTATTGGACCAACGTCTGCTGGTAAGGTTATAAAAGCTTTGAAGCCCACAGGGCTCTTCCTCAGGATGGGAGTAAATCAGAACTAAATGAAAAAAATGTGAGACACATACATTAAAGCAACATTAGGGAAAGAGCTGCCATGTCAAATAAAAACAACAAAGGAACTGTTGGAGAAGAATAGGGTTGTTTTAAAAAGTGGATGTTCTGGAGAGTGGAAAGCAATCATTGTAAAGGGGATAGTTAGACTATTTAAAAGCAACGAGGAAACATCAGGTGGGTGAAACTCAGGTGATTACTGCAAACTTTTGTAAAAGCCATATCAATATTGAGTCCATTGTTTTGGGTGTCCATTAAAGTTATTAATTTGAATCCTCTGGCTTGTCTTTTAAAGGTGTTCATACAGGTTCCATTTCAGGATGATCATTGAGACAGCAGAAATTTGAATGGTCATGCTGGTAGAAAGGGAAATCCACAGTTGACCCAGTCCTTTCCTCCATAATTTTTTTTTTCTTAGGGAGTTTATACATTTGTATAAGGATTGATGACTTTAACCAACATAGTTTCTATGGGGGCATCTAATGCACATTATTTTTAATTTGCATGTGTGATCTCTTATTGAATTTTTTTTTTTCTGGGGGTTGTCTGTAAATGACATGTGTTGGTAGGTTTTACACCTGCTGCTCTGGTAAGGTCTTACTCCTGTTGTGGGTTGCCAGGAGACGGGTTCAAACAACCCCCACCCCAACCTCTCACAACTGATTTATCAGTTCTGAGACTCTCTCTAGACTCATCATGCTGCATAGCTTGCAGAAAGTGAAACCTTATTACAGGTACTGTTTGCCATTGAACAATGAAGAAACCTTGATGTTTGATGGGGCAGTTGTGACTTCAGAAAATATTATCAAGTCAGTTCCTTCTTATTTTCACCATACATGTGCACTGCCAGTTTCTGAATTGCATATACTTTGATCTGGATGGTAGGGGTGGGACCCCGGGGCAATTACCGGATACCGAATTTACTGGTTTTCCAGTTCTCAAAGAACCAGATTCTCGGATTAAATCCGGTATCCGGTACCGGCTTTATTCCATTGATTTCAATGGGGCACTGTGTCCCCATTGAAATCAATGGAATAAAATTCCTCCCCCCTCCCCCTCCCAGGCTGCGCGGGTGGAAGGGGGGACACACCCACCCACCCTGCCCAGCCTGGATTTTTGTTAAAAAAAAGAGCCGCCCCCCCAGCACCAGCAGCCGCGGCGTCCCCGCAGCTGCCGGTAAGTATAGACCCGATCCCTGGGGGGGGTGTTTAACACCCCCCCAACCCCGCAGGGATCACCCCTACTACAAGTGACAGTGCTGCTGTACCGGAAGTTCCCGGGAAGGCCTAGAGCGTCTCTGACGCCGGCAGCCACAGCCAGCGCTGAGGCTTCCGGACCGCCCGCCGCCGCCGCCGCTGCACCTGGAGCTCCGCAAAGGTACAGCAGCACTGTCACTTGTAGTAGGGGTGATCCCTG
>QEPC01003390.1:1180329-1196515 GCA_003113815.1 Sphenodon punctatus
GGGGGGGGGGGGGATGGGGGCAGGACACTGCCCCAGACGCCCTCAGGTGAGGAATATCTCTGGGTGCAGGTCCCACTCGTTGGAGTCTATTTGTCTCTGACTCAAACAGTTGGCTCTTATGTTCAGTACCCCTTTTAGGTGGAGGGCTCTGATTGAAGCCAGGTTGGTCTCCACCCAGGACATCAGTAAGGCTGTCGCTGCCTTCAAGGACTTGGATCTCGAGCCACCCTACTTGTTTATGTAGGTGACTGTGGAAACATTGTTGGAGTGGATCAGTACATTTACTCCCTGGACTAGCACCCCCCACTCTTAGGAGCACCAGTATGATTGCCCTTCGCTCCAGCACGTTGGTGCTGAGCCTGGCTTTCTCCTGGGTCCAAGTGCCCTGCATACTGAGCTCCCCCCATGAATGCCCCCCCCAACCTGAGAAACTGATGTCAGTTGTGAGCACCAGTCTCAGGGGGTCTGCTAGGGGGAACCCCTCGTACCATCTCTGTTTTCCCAGTCACCAATGTAGAGAGGCTCATAGGGAGGGTGAAACTATCACCCAGTGGTTGTTTGTCCCCCCAGTGTGATGCTGGTATGGACACAGAAGCTGAGGAGTGGGCACAGGTGCAGCCTTGACCAACTGACCAGGTCTATGCAAGACACGATGGACCTGAGGTGGGCCACTAGAGTCATAAGGGGAGTCCTGGGGGCAGGCAGAATCTCCCTCCCCTGGTCCCTTAGCTTCAAGATCCTGTCCTCTGCAGGCAACATGCGTCCCGTTGTTGTGTCTATGAGGACTCCCAGATGTCTATGTCTCTTGGATTGGCACAACTGGCTCTTCAACCTGTTGATCAGAAAGCCATGGCTTTGGAGTTATTTTAGTGTTGTCTTGACATGCTGTTGGCTAGAGTTTCTTCCCTTGCTCAGACTAAGTTGCCATCGAGGTAAGCATAGATGTGAATGCCTTGTCACCTCAGGGTCGCCATGAGCACCACCGGTATCTTCGTGAACGTGTGTGGGGCTGAAGACAATCCGAAGGGCAACCCCTATCCTTTTGATACTTTGGGAACAAGTCTTCTGATTGAAAAATGAAATCATTAGTCAGGGATGCTGCTGCCACGTCCACTTTAGGAACCGTGAATAGGATCTCTTTATCTTCAGAGAAAGTGTACAGCTTTTGGAAGGTTCGTGGCTGTCAAGCTGATTGCCCCGGCCAGGGTCACCCATTGTTTGGTGATGATGTTCTTGTAGACCTTGGGTATGGGGAAACTGGTGCTTCTTTTGCTTTCTGTAACTGTGCACTTACAGGGATTAGATGTCTGTGCTTGCAGTTCCTCCTGGTCTGGTTGGAGACTCAGGGTGTCGGATATTCTTCAGCGTAGTCGGATATTCTTCAGCGTTGAAATAGTCATGTGAGAACAACCTCTTCTGTTTGTCCTCTTCCTCTTCATGGCTCGACTCAGAGCTGGAGGCCTCAGCTGAGTCATGTGATGAGCGTAGCACTGTACCTGCAAGTACTAAGTCCTGGATCATTCTTATTTTCTTGGGAGGGCTCCATGTTTCCATGCTATCCGAGTCCATGAGCTCTATGGCCTGTACCTGAGGCTTGCTTGGACCTTGCCCCTGAGGCCTTGACTTCTTGGCTGGCTCCTTTTCCTTCTTTTTCTTTCCTCGAGGTCTCCTTGAAGGGCCTTGGTGAGGCCAGGCCAGGCTGGTTGTGCTTGACCGGCTGCAGACTCACGTTCTGTAATTGCAGTGGGGGCTGTTGGATGACAACGTTCAGACCCACTCTGTTGAATTGATGTAAGGGTTGAACTAGGCCTTGTACCTGCATTAGGGTGTTAACTAGAAGACCCATCATCTGCATCTGGGCATCCAGTCAGGAGTCCCTGTGCCATGACTGACTATTACTGTCGTAGGAGCAGGCTGGCCCCACTTCCTCTTCCTCCTGGGTGGGGTCTTGCTCTTTCCAGCCCTCTCCTCCTGTCCTGTTTTGGAGGGGTTCCCTCCCTTGCTGGGGGGTGGGGGTGTTTCCCATTGGCTCAGGCTCTGCTATTGTTGCAGCCTGGCCCTCCGCTTTCCCGGGCTCCTCATTCATGTTCACCTGCCAGTCAGTTTCTACAGGAAACAAGAGAATGAGTGTTTTTTCCCCTGCCCTCACTCAAAGTGGTTGCTGCTGGAGTGGAGGTTCAGCACACATATACGCGGCCTCACTTAAGATGTTGGCATCCATAGGAGGCCATGAGGCTTCCTGAAAAAGGCACCCACAGCAGCAGTTCACAGCAGGTTCCTGTTCCGTGTCTCTACCTCCCCAGGTGAAGTGGACCTGCAGGACCCTGCTCTGCCATTGAAGGACAAGAGTTCCAGTCTGGAAGGCATGCTCTATACAAAACACACTGCACCAACGGGGAAGGACTCCTTGGACCAGCAGGTTGGTGCGAGAAACCATCTGCACCCCTGCCTCCCTTACGGGACCCCCGGAAGTGAATGCCATGGCATGGTGCTCCACCGGAGGGGAGGGGTGAAGAGAGCTGCCCCTTTCACAGATTGAAGGAGGCTAGGATGCCAGAGCCCTAGCCACAGGCTACTTGACCCTTGGGCCTGAGGTTCCCTAGCCTTGGGCTAGGCAGGCTATGTGAACAAAGCCTAAAGCGTCCGCTGTAGAGCTGGAACCTGCTATCTGATACACAAGTATCTGTGTCACAATCATCTGTCTCGTATCCATGCAGAGGAGTGTGTTTTAGAAAAACCTGCGTGTTAGTGCAAATATCAAATTCTTTGTCAGTGTAGATTCTGTAGAAGTCTGACAAAGAGCTGTGTTGCGACACCAGGAGCCAAACCATTATATTAACTAAAATAAACCCTATATTATTCACTTCCAACCTGAATTTCACATTAAACCTGTTCCTGCTGCACACACCCAATCTATGCTAGAACATAATGGAAGCATTACGTGTAGCATCATGTCCTGAAAGGGCTAGGAACATACAGGATAAACGTCCTGTGGAAGGGGATAATAGACACGGGGCTCTTTCATTCCTAGACTGGTGAGGAGGTGTAAGATTCAGTTTCATCGGAATTCCCTCAACTGCAACAGGTCCAAAGATCTGAGACCTTGTTTCAATTAATTTTTTTCCAGTGGGACTTTTGCACTTGTTCCAGGAGATCACAGCCAGGCTATTCTCATTGACAGGTTAGCCATCTTCTTGCAAAAGGCAGTTTTTGATGTCTACATCAAGTACCACCCACAGCTTTACAGTGCCTCTCCTCTCGGTACAGTAGTCCTGATGGACTAATTTTAAAAAGGGGGCCGTTATCGAAGAGCAGCTTAAACAAATATCAAGCAGAAATAAGAATATTTTTTTATTGGAGGATAGTTGTGAAATGTAAATGTTGACTTGTGTATTTCGTCACCAATCCTGTCACGTACTAGGGCTGTGGTGGACTTGAGCTCAATTCCCAATTATGGGCACCCCTAAGGGCAAGAGAATGAGGTCTCCCTAAGCAGTGGCCCTCCCAAGGGAACTCCCAGCAAGACTCCCACCCCACATAAGGAAGTTTTAAGAAGGGGCAGAGTGCTGACCCTGCTCCCTCATCTCTTCACCCTGAAAATTTCCTACCAGTACTCAAGCCCCTTGTAAAGCCTCCCCACCATCCCCAAATTTCAGGGCCCGGGCCCCTCTCACTCCCTGGTAGCTATACCCCTGCACCGATTTCTAACGGTATTTGACACCATTAAACCTAGAGTGAAGCAATTTGTGAGCAGAGTTTGTTTTTCTCACTTTCAGGTTCTCCAACATTTGGTCTGAGCTTTTACTCTCGATGGCATGCGACAAGCTTCCTAACTAACTAATCTCTCCAATGGCACTCTAGGCAGTTCGCTCCTCCCTTGGTCTGTGCCTCAGTTTCATCCCATAGTCGGGCATTAGACACTCGCAGTTCACTTTTCTCAGTTGATTCAGAGATCCCAAACACAGTTCATAATATGCAGACCCCTGTCTTAGGGGCTTCCTTCCCTGTTGTGGATGCCACCCCTTACAGTTCACACCCATTGCTAGGCTTTCCAGGTAGTCTTTCTAGCTAGGCTTCACACACAGCTTTATATTATTATTATTATTATTATTATTAACAAACATTTATATAGCGCCAGCAGTGTACATGGCACTTTACAAAGTAATAGATCTTACAGGTCACCTGACTTAACAAAAACCTACCCCAGTCAGTGCTTCCCCAGCCTCAAAGGCTCTGCATTATTAATCTCTTTTTGTCAGACAGGCTCTTGGAGCTGTCTTGGCCACTCTGCTACAGGTACCATGTGAGCATTTACTGTATCTACTTGTAATAGAGATGTTCTCTAACTTTTTTTTTTTTTTTTAATAGACTGTATACATTTAAGCAGCCACCGATCCAGGCTTTTTAATGCCAAGTACCTTGGGTGATATTGTGCCATTATTCTTTTAAGCAGATATGACTTTGTGGGATTTGCCTCTCAAAGCATTTTGAATGTATTCCAAAAATTAAGCAGAGATTTAAGACCACAATCCTCCAACCCCTTGTGAGAATGCGTTCATTCACCCATCTTCTGAATGGGAGGGTATTGCGTGAAGCAGGTTTGCACGGCAAACAAAGCTGCTCTCATGATTCCAGCCCACTCACTGGACCCTCTTCCCCATGGGCGAAGCCGACACAGGCCCGCCCGCTGTGGCAAACAGCTGCTTCAATGTAGCTGCGTCTTACTTTGGTTGTAAGTCTGTATCAGTCACATAAACAGAGCACTAAACCAAAGCAACTGCAGAGTAGGAAGAGAAGTATCTACTCCTGAAAAATTTGGAGTACATACTCCCCTTTGGAATTGTATTTTGAAGGAACTGTTCAGGAGGCCACTGCACTGGCTACCTTCACCCAGGCAGAGATGCATAGGGTGCACGAATCTGTGCCCAGATGAAGACAGCACAACCAGATTCTCCTCCATCCCTCTAGCAGTGTGGAGAGGGCTGTCTGGCATGAGGAAGTGGTTTATTTCAATGGTACCAAAGTGAAGCAGTTACTGCCGTGGAACCACTTTGATTTACTGTTTATTAGAACATGGCTACGGGCTGCATATTCTGTGCTTAGACTTCTAGCTTTCAGCTGGATTCATGCCACTGAGTGCCATGCTTCTCTTAATTCATTACAACAGGATAGAAGTGGATGATTTAGCACTATTTGGATCTGCGTTGGTGCATAAGAACATAAGTCATGCAGTACTGGGTCAGACCAATGATCCATTGAGCCGGATGTCTCCAACAGCGGCCAATTTTGGTTGCTTGGGAGAAGTACCTAATCACACAGGTTACAATGGGCAATCCGTTTCCTGTCGTCCACTCCCAGCTCCCAACAGTAAGAAGTTATGTCCCTTAAACCTATTTGGCTAATAGTTGTTAATGGACCTACTCTCCAAGAACTTATCCAATCCTTTTTAAAACCCAGCTATACTACTGGCCTTGGCCACTTCCTCTGGCAACAAATTCCACAAGTTGTTTGTTGAGTGAAAAAATACTTCATTTGTTTTAAATCTTCCACCAGCTAGTTTCATGGGGTGTCCCCTAGTTCTGGTACTATTTGAGAGGGTAAATAGCTGCTCTCTATTTACTTATTCCACACCACTCATGATTTTATAAACTTCTATCATATCCCCTCTTGGTCATCTCTTCTCCAAGTGGAAGAGCCCTTACCTATCAAGCACCTCTTCATACAGGAGCTGTTCCATACTTCTTTATAATTTTTGTTGCCCTTCTCTGTACCTTTTCTAGTTCTACTATGTCTTTTTTGTGATGGGGCAAACAGAATTACTGTGATGGGCCCTGGGGGCTACCCCCCCCGAACCCCTGATTGTACCTGGGGAGTCGGAGATCTGGAGGAGGTGGAGGTGCCGCCAGCCGTGGCACTGGTGAGGAGCCGAGAGAACGTGGAGGTGCCGCCGATGGGCGTGCTGATGTCATCCACCTGCAATACATCCACCGGTGGAAGGGCGAGGCACAGCAGGGGCCGGCGGCACAGCAATGAAAAGATGGAGGTTGAAGGAAGCAAGGGAGAGAGGCAAGCAGTAGAGTCGCTTGCAGAGGGGAAGTACCAGTTTCCTCCTGACTGAGGTGGGGAACTGTGAGGAGGGAAGCCCATGAAGGAATGAGGCTTCCACCCCAGGAGAAACTTGATACTGGAAGACGGGGGCGGGGTTGGGGAGGGTAGGCCCAGGTCACGGCCTGTGGGGGTTATTACGTCAGGAGAGCAGGGTGCTGTCCGTACCTCTCTTAAGGGTCCTCTGGAGAACAAGGGGGCCTTCCCGCCCCACCGGCCCCGGGTCTGGAAGCCGGTAGGGCACAAGCATAAGGGGCCTACCACAACTGGCGTAGTTGGCAGGATTGGCCTGAAGGGGTGGGTAGCCAGGGGTGTGGGCCATAAGACAACGGGGCCCGAGGGCACCATGGATTCCAAGTCCCTTTTAAAGTGGCTGATGGGGTCCCATGAGGCACAAATCGAGACCCAGAGGGGCTTCTTGCAACAAATAACCAGTGAGTTGGCAAGCACACAGGTGCGTAGCCAAGCCCAGTTGGCTGAACAGGTTGCTGCACTGATGACCCCAGCCATAACTGCTTCAACGGGAAGTCAAAGGGCCTCAGGTACGGCTCACTAAAATGGCACCCTCTGATGACCCTGAGGCTTTCTTAAATGTGTTTGAGTGAGTAGCCACTGCGGCCAAATGGCTCGAGACTCAGTGGGCCATTCTATTGGCCTCTTGATTATTGGGGTCAGCTCAGGCGGTATATGATAGGTTAGAGGCCAGGGAATGTAACTGATTTTTCCAAGGTCAAGGAAGCCATCCTACGGGGGCTTGAGATCTCGGAAAAGACTTATAGGAAAAGTTTTAGAGAGGAAAAGTACCCTCCGGGGTCCTCCCCACAAGCTGTAGCTCAACTGTTATGGACCCACTGCCTTCGGTAGTTGAAACCACAGAAAAGATTAGCACACGAGATAGTTGAGCTGTTGATGATGGAGCAGTTTATTCAAATACTCCCCCCCCCCACCCCGCAGAGGTAGGGCCTGGGTGGCCCACCACAAGCCCACCTCCTTAGAAGAGGCCGTAAACCTTATGGAAAATTATGAGGGCTTTGATTGTGCCATGGGGTACAAGGATAGAGAGGGCCTTATAGGGCAGCACCAGGAAGAGAAAAGCCCTAAATCTGTGGGGGGGGGGGGAAAACACCTGAGACGGACAGTTTGGATTCAAAGAAAAGGGAGGCATACGGGAAAAGGGACACTGAGGGCCATCAGGGGTAGGAGATGAGGGGGAAGACAAGCCTCCCATGTCTTGGAGTGCCCCCCCCCCGGATGCCTCTGGGGTTAAACTCTGGGAGGGAAGTGACGGGGGGCCCAGGGGCCCGCGTGTGCTATCGATGTGGTAAGCCGGGTCACTTTAAATGGGATTGCCCCTTAATGGATTGTACCTTCACTGATGGGATGGGATGGCATGGGGAAGACGCCTCCGAGGCTACAGGGGGGCAGAAACTGCTGGTCCCAGTGTGGATAGGAGGTCGGGAATATGGGGCCCTCATCGACACCGGATGTTGCAAAACATTGATCCGAGTGGGCATACAAGGACTACCATGGCCAACCCCTCCGAACGTTTATTGGCGGTGTATACATGGGGAAGTACGGTCCTATCCAACTTGTTCAGTGGCTGTGTCGGTGGCAGCCCGCTTGATGTGCCACCAACTAGGAGTAGTGCCGGGGCTGTCCCACCCCGTCATTTTGGGATGGGATTGGGGGGCCTTGTCTATTCTGTTGTAGGCCCCAGACAGTGAAGGAACTAACGGTCAAACGATGCCGCCCTAGGAAATGCCCTGGATGGTAAGATCCTTTTATTTCATCCAAGCCCAATGTAACGATCCTTTGTTGCTAAACGCATATGAGCAGCTGGAAGTGGTTAATGGGCAACCTAGAAACCCTGAGCAAACCTTATCCTATCCCCACTTTGAACTCATAGAGGATCACCTATACCAAGTTGATAAGGACTACATTAGTGGGAGTTGGGGGGGGCGGGGAGGTGTGCCAGTTACTGGCCCTGGGCTGCATGCAGAGGTGTCACGGAGAGGGGGTGATTTGGGGTAAGGGTCCAAAAGTGGGATGACACTTGCCCACAATCGTTCTCCTACGCTCCCTGGGAGGAAAGGTCCTCCACCGGGCTCCCTGGGAATGCTCACAGGTGGCCTTTTGCCCGTCAGGATAGTAGTTGGCCCTTGAAATCCGCAAGGGATTAGGCCTATCTCATCATCAGGCGCCGGGTCACCTGCGCTGTGCACTCCTCCTCTCCTACCACCCGCCTGGCAGACACGCCCCAAACAGTCCACAGGAAACAGGGAGGGAGTGCACACAGTGGGGGAATACAGGGGCAAGGTTCCAGGGCAGAGGGATGAGGGGAAGTCAGACCCTGCCAGGAGGGGAAGGGGGCAGGGAACCCCAAGGAGGGGGGAGGCTGACTCACTCCCTTTCTGCCCCAGCAATACACACACCACACACTTAGCCGATAAAGGAAAGGAAGGGAGGGGGGCGGCAGTCTCTCGCTCTCCAACACTCACCCTCCGAAGCACGTTGCACAAGCGTCCAGGAAAAGGGAAAGGGATGCAAGCAGGGTCGCACAAGCACTAGCTTGAACGTTCTCCTTCTCAATCACAGGGGGGCCAGTCTAACAGATCACCGGCGCTGTGTCCCAAGCAGCACCGGTGTTTAAAGCACAGGCCACGCCCCCCTGACGTGCCTGGAGCCGCGCTGAGCGACGGCGTGCTGGGGGCCCCGCCCCTGCGTTCTGCGGCGCATCCGGGAGCGGGGAAGCTTGTTGCGGGGCAGCCGTCGCTTCCGGGGCTGTCAGGGAGCGCGGTTTCTGTTGTCCGAGCCCCGGATCTCCTATCAGGTGTTCCTGTTGCGGAGCTTGTGGTTGGGGCAGCCGGCAGCGCGGCACGGCCTGGGGGTGGATCCTGACAATAGGGACCTCCTGCGATTAGCGCATGAGGTCCCTTGTGCAGGTCACCTGGGGACAGAGAAAACTCAGGAGAGGTTGACAGGCTGGTTCTACTGGACCGGTATCCGGGAGGTGGTATGATGTTACTGTGCCTCCTACCCCAACTGCCAAAGGTGGCTACCGCCCCTTTGATCCTGTTACCCCTGGTAGGGGTGCCCTTTGAAAGACTAGGGATTGACATAGTAGCGAGGTCAACCGAGGGTTATCAGTATATCCTAGTGGCTGTGGATTACGCCACCTGATACCCTGAGGCAGTAGCCCTGTGATCTATCAAGGCCCCTATGGTAGCCCGAAAATTACTAAAAATATTTGCATGCACCGGGTTTCCCCATACCATATTCACTGATCAGGGAATGAACTTTTTGGGGAAGCTCATGAAACAGTTGTGCCACCTGCTGAAAATCCACCAGATAAGAACCTCAGCGTACCACCCACAAACCGACGGACTAGTTGAACGATTTAACCAGACCCTGAAAGCCATGTGTCATAAATTTGTTGGGGAAGAACCACGGATGTGGCCCTCTCTCCTCCTGGCCTTGCTGTTCACATATCGAGAGGTTCCCCAGGCCTCCCTCAGGTTTTCACCTTTTGAACTCTTGTATGGGAGGCGCCCCAGGGGTTTACTGGATCTGGTCAAAGAAGGGTGGGAAGAAACCCAAACACCTCAGGGTAATGTGGTCCAATATGTAACAAGATTCCAGGAGAGACTGCGAAAAGTTTGAGAATGGGCGGAGAAGAATGGGCTGGAGGCCCAACAAAAAGAAAAGGCCTGGTTTGATCAGCAGGTGAAACCCACGCAGTTACAACATGGCCAAAGGGAACTGGTCTTGTTACCTACCTCTAAGTTTAAATTACTAGCCACATGGCAGGGCCCTTATGAGGTGGTTAAGCAAACCAGAGAGGTGGATTATGTGGTATGTCAACCCGGGAAACGTCCTGAGCTGCAAACGTACCACATTAATCTCCTGAAAGAATGGAGGGAATGAACTCCAAGACCGGTTGAGGCACTGGGGGGGGGCGACCTCCTGCAGGAGGAAAACCTCGCTATCGCTGTTCAGCGTGTCCCCATGGGTGGGGACTTAAGCGTCTCCCAAAGGGCCCAGATGGCTTCTTTTGTAGCAGACTTTCGTCATGTGTTTACAACAAAGCCTGGCCGCACCATTTTGATCCAACATGACATTGTAACAGAGATGGGGAAAGGAGTGCGGGAACCTCCCCGACAAAATCCCCGTCATCTCTGGCAGGTCATGGAGGATGAAGTTTGAAGTATGCTGGAGCTCAGGGTGATAACCTAATCAAATAGTCCCTGGCATAGTCAACCCGTGCTAGTGGGAAAGCCTGATGGATCGACTCGGTTTTGTATCGACTTTAGAAAAGTTAACGCCATTTCCCGTTTTGATGCCCATCCTATGCCCAGAGTCAACATGTTGCTCGAACAATTGGGTAACACCCAGTATCTCTCAACCATAGACCTAACCAAGGGATATTGACAGATCCCCCTAGCTCTAGCAGTCCAAGAGAAAACGGCCTTTCCCACCCCCCTGGAACTATTCCAATTTGTTCGGATGCTGTTTGGATTTCATGGAGCCGCAGCTACCTTCCAACATCTGATGGACAAGTTACTAGCCAGACATGGAGTGTACGCTGCGGCCTACATAGATGGCATCATTATATTCAATTCAACCTGGACCGAACATCTGGAGCATCTACGCCGAATAGCCATGGCCTTATCAGAAGCGGGACTGATGGCTAACCCCAAGAAATGTCATCTGGGACTTCAAGAAGTTATCTACTTGGGTTACTGAGTGGGTAAGGGCCAAATCCGGCCTGTGTGGGACAAAGTACAAGTGGTAAAGAACTGACCACCACCGAATACAAAAAGACAAGTCCAACAATTCCTCAGACTTACTGGCTATTATAGACAGCACATTCCACAGTTTGCAACAATTGCGGCGCCCCTTTCAATCAGATCAGACTTGATCAGCAAGCGGCAATCGGTACACAGACAGTGGACTCCTCAACTGGCACACACCTTCGAAACATTAAAGTACCATCTGTGTAAAGCCCCCATCCTCTACAATCCTGATTTCTCTTGCCCTTTCATCCTACAGACAGATGCATCAGACATGGGGCTAGGGGCTGTGTTATTCCAAGTGGTGGATGGGGACGAACACCCCATTGCGTATATCAGTCGCAAGTTAGACCCTCGAGAACGCACATACGCTACCATCGAGAAGGAATGCTGGGCTGTAGTGTCCGTGCGGTATTATTCGGCAGGGATCCCTTTTACACTCATTACTGACCATGCCAATGGTTGACCTCCATTAAAGATAATAACACTCATTTAATGCAATGGTACTTGGCCTTGCAACCCTATAGGTTTGAGATATATCACTGGGCCGGCCGCCTCCATCATAATGCTGACTTTTTGTCCCAACAGAGTGACTCTGCCCTGCTGCTGGAACCCTCCCAAGCGGCTCTCTTGGCGGTCAGGATGTGTGACGGGCCCCGGGGGCTACCCCCCTAAACCCCTGATTGTACCTGGGGAGTCGGGGATCCGGAAGAGGTGGAGGTGCAGCCGGCCGTGGTACTGGCAAGGGGCCAAGAGAACGTGGAGACACTGCCTATGGGAGTGCTGACGTCATTCACCTGCGACGCATCCACCGGCGGAAGGGCAAGGTGCAGCAGGAGCCGGCGGCACAGCAATGAAAAGATGGAGGTTGAAGGAAGCAAGGGAGAGAGGCAAGCGGTGGAATTGCCTGCAGAGGGGAAGTACCATTTTTCTCCTGACTGGGGTGGGGAACTGTGAGGAGGGAAGCCCATGAAGGAACGAGGCTTCCACCCTGGGAGGGACTTGATACTGGAAGACGGGGGCGGGGATGAGGAGGGTAGGCCCAGGCCACGGCCTGCGGGGGTTATCCCGTCAGGAGGGCAGGGTGCTGTCCTTACCTCTCTTAAGGGTCCTCCGGAGAACAAAGGGGCCTCCCCGCCCCACTGGCCCCAGGTCTGGAAGCCGGTAGGGCACAAGCATAGGGGGCCTACCACAACTACACACAATATTAAAGATGCAGTTGAACCATAGATTTGCATATAGGCATTATGAGATTTTCAGTTTTATTCTCTATCCCTTTCCAAATAATTCCTAATATCCTGTTTGCTCTTTTGGCTTCTGCCGCACATTAAGCTGAGGATTTCAATTGACTGTCCACAATGACTCCAAAATCCTTCCCCTGAATTACCCTAGTAACTCCTAACTTAGAACGCAGCATTCTGTTAATGTAGTTTGGATTATTTTTCCCTATGTGCATCACTTTGCACTTGTCAACATTAAATTTCATCGACCATTTAGATGCCCAGTGTCCCAGTCTTGCAAGATCCTCCTGCAATTCTTCACAGTCTGCTCAGGTTTTAATTACCTTGAATAACTTTACGTAATGCTTAGAGTTTTAAAACATTTGAGAAAGCACAAACATAGTAAATCTGAATATTACTGCAAAAAGATCATCTTGTCAAGGAAAATTATCTGGACAGAGTGCTGCTGTTTAGAAAGCTACTCCACTCTGCTATTTCCTTGATAAATGTTCAAGGTGAATTGGGCAGAAACTGTGTTAACTGCTCCATAAATAAATAAATACCATTGCTGTAATGAAGTACTAGTCCAGTGGCTTCCACTAACTCCCTCTCTTGATTGGGGAGGGAGAGTTAACCTGTTTGCTCTTAAAAGGAAATTATGACAATTTACATTTTATATATTTTGTTTGCTCTAAAGAGTGTGATTGCTTATGAAGTGACAAATAAGTAAAATCTAATGGGCTGATGTTTTTCTCCCTATGAAGCATTAATTAAAATCAATGTAATTTAAACATCTAGAGCCAGATTACTACCTGCTGTGTTCTCAGTGCAGCTATTTCAAGCATGTATTTGCCTTTTAGTGTCAAAAACATTTTTAAGACACGAGTACAATTTTAACAGATAACTTTAATTCCAGATCCTTTGAATGACTAGCTTTGCAGATCTATCAGAAACAAGTTTGACTTTATTTCAAATGAGTGCAAGGTACATACTCCATTGTGCAATTATACTATGGGTAGCAGAAAGCAACTTATTGATGCAAATGAGGAGAATAAATAGAAAACAATGTTGAAAGGTTACTTGTTTAGAAATGACAAAATAGTGTGGAGATACCTTTTATTGGGCCAACTCAAGTTGGTGGAGGTATGCAAGCTTTCAGACCTCACAAGGTCCTTCGTCAGGCAGTTCAGGAGTTTGAATTCATGTTAGGTTCATATTTAGATTCCATTGCATAGGACATTGTATATTCTATATTTGCAACTTTGTTTACTGTGATGGAGATATTTAGGGTTTGGCAGGACCAATTTTTAATTTTTTTCTTGCGCATAATACCACTCTGTTAGACACTGATTCATTTGGAGTTTCCATTCCTATGAAAAACAAAGGCAAATATATTTCCATAAGACAAAGTGACGTATCAGCGACACTTACGTAATGCTGCCCCCAAACATGTGGCAGAGTAGATCAGCCAAATACTGCATTTTCAGATATTATTAATTATTATTATTATAATCATTAATATAGCACCAGTCGTGTGACCTGGTGCTGTACAGAACATAGAAATAGATGCGGTCCCTGCCTGTGGCTTACAATCTAAAAGACAAGGAGGGGGAGACAGGGAGAGGGGACAGTGGGAGAGACAGGGGAGAAGACAGACAAACATTCAAGCAGGTGCGAAGACTCAGGTGCGTGTGCTTGGCTTGGTTACAGTCAGGTTGCAGCAGTCTGCAGAGGGGGGCAGACAGTAGGTATATGGGAACGTCTAGCAGGGATTGGGAAAGGCAGCGAGGAACAGGTGGGTCTTGAGAAGGGATTTGAAGGAGCGGAGGGAGGGGGCAAGGCAGATGTGGGCAGGGAGGGCATTCCAGGCATGGGGGGCAGCAAGGGAGAAGGGTTGCATTCCCTTTAAACATGAGACAAAAATGTAAATGTTGGGTTGAAATATTTTTCCTGGGGTCTACAAGCTTTTCCAATATTTGTTAATTTACTAACATTTTTACCCCATCCTTCCCCAAAGGCTCAGGGCAGCATACGAAAACATAAAATACAATTAAAAACACATTAAAATACAATTCAGCAAAAAACCAAACCAAACCAAAAAACTGCCTACCTCATCCCTATTCCCATCCCGCCAAATGCTTTACTAAAAAGAAAATGTTTACACCACCTCTGAAAGACACCCCGGCTCAGACGGACCTCCAGGGGGAGGAAGTTCCACAACACTGAGACAGCAACCAAGAATGCCCCCCGTGCCTGCTCCTGTTGTATGGATAAGAGTAGCAGGTGGAACTATCCTTAGTAACAACAATATTATCATTTATAAATTATCTTCTCTTCCAACACCTCATAAGTTTCCCAAAGGATCTAAAACACTGCAGTCATCTTGGGGTGGAAAGCAGCACACAATATGCTGCACAACAGTCATCTTGGGGTGGAAAGCAGCACACAATATGCTGCACAACGTTAGGCGGAAGCAAGGACATAGCTAGAATAGGACAGGTTACTACCTGGAGTAAAAATGTTAGTAAACAAGAACAGCTGTGCTGGGGTCCACAGGCTTGGAGGTGGGCACACATGCAGCTAAGCCCTCTGCCACTCGGAGTGGAAAAAGAGGGCCCCATTCCATCTTCCGCAGCAAGGCCCGTTCCAGACTAACTACGCCCCTGGGTGGAGGGGAAATTTTGGCTACAGATCCCAGGCCAAACTCTCCCTCTTGTTAGAACTGGCATGCGATCTTTAGCAACGGCAGACAATATGCAGGATTTGGGCTTACATCATTTGTATGTGATGAACAATATAGAGTCACGCATGGGATGATACATTCTTAATTATCTGCTGGGTTTTTAAACCAGTGTAAACTTGTACAGATAGTAGCAACACTAGTCAGAGCGCAGCACATAGTTTATCCACCGTATCTTGCTCCTGCTTGAAAATAAGAAGGGCGAGAAACTAATGCAAATCATTCAAATTCTAATTTAAGTACTACTCAAATACTGCCAGATTCGGCACACCAGGTACAGCTCAACAGCACTGCCTGCGTAAGGCTTAATCAGGTGCTAAATTATGATAATAAAATCCTGCAACCTTTGTCTAGTACTGCTAGTGTTTTAAGTCCTTTACAGTCCTTATCTAGTTCACCCTCACCACAATCCTGTGAAGCACATTATTATTCCCATTTTACAGATAGGGAACTGCTGGTGAGAGATGACGACTTGCCTAAGGCTGCCCAGGGATTTGGCTAAAATGGAATTTGAATCTTGAATTCCCAGGTCCACATCCAGCACCTTTATTCTGCCAAACGACACTCATTTCCAGACTAATTTCATGCTTAGGGAGAAAAGGGGATGCTTCTTGCTTCTTTTCTAGTCTAACAGAGAAGGGCTAAATCTAATAAATATAGTTTTATTTTCATTACGCTACATATGTTTTAACATCTTGGCATAAATTTAAGCCAACACTGAATTCTTTGGCACTTAGATAATTTTAGCAGACTTTTCCTTGGCTCTTTTAATGGTTTAATTTGGCATCAGGGCTCCCCCTTGTGGCCAATACATGATATTGTGTTCAAAGATTGGTTTAGCAAAACATTTGGCCCAAATGCGGTTTTGTTCCAATAGATTAAGCTGTACTTTTCTTCCACCCCCTTCTTGCATTCCGCTGCTGTTTTGCCTCCACAAGAGCTCTGACCTCACTACAGAAATAACTGTTCTAGTATGTTTATCCTCATGTATCCCCCTTCTCTCTGTAACTAAGCCAAGCATGTGCACCTGCGACCTCTGAATTTCATGAACGTATCCCTGTCTTTCCCAACGTGCCGCTACCCTCTGTCACCCCTTTCCGTGTCCATTCTAGATTGTAAGTCCCTTGGGGCAGGGACTTGTCTGTTATCATAGTTTGTGTTACTGGCACTATATAAACAATAATAATCTGATTTAGTTAATTGTTACCAAGCCTTGCTTTTATCAAGTTTTGCCTTTCAGTTTGAACTGCTAGATAAGATTGCCCCTTATTCACCATCAGTATAGGAGGCAGCAGGGCAGCTCCTACCCCACCTACTGTCCCCAGTCCCAG